>JANBTM010000199.1:0-24776 GCA_027578695.1 Coemansia sp. RSA 1365 | reverse complement strand
GTTCAACAAGAGTATCTGGCAAATAATATTTTTAATGAAAATCCCGAGAAAATAAAATCTCTAGGATACATAGGAACGCTCATGTTTTTCGGACTCTATCTCTGGGGAATGCTTGCAGGGTGGATTGCGGAGATCTGGTCATATAGAAATGTTTGTTTCATTGGGGTTCTTATAATGGCGCTGGGTCAGCTACTAGCCTCGTTTTGTACAGAACCATGGCAGCTTTGCTTAACATTAGGAATTGTGTTTGGCCTTGGCGCAGGTCTAGTTTTTGGACCAACATCAACAGCGCCTGCAGGTTGGTTCACCAAGCGTCGTGGCCTGGCAACTGGAATTACTGTTTCGGGGGTTGGAATTGGTGGCCTAATTATTGCACCATTGACTGAGTTTCTTGTACGTAAAACTAGTGTCGCCTGGAGTCAACGTATCACAGCAATCTATATTGTTGTGCTTGGGACAATATCATGCATCTTTGTGCGCGTTCCAGTTCAGGATAAAAACAGGTCTTTTCGTAGTTTTAACTGGCGAGCCTTTAATAACCAGCGATTTGTTGTACACACCTTAATGGTGTTTTTTGTTACAGCTGCTTACATTGTCCCGTACACATATCTTCCACAGTTCTGGGTCAGCCATGGCATTAGCTCTGAAGATGCTTCGGTGCTAATTGCAGTTGCAAATGTTGCCTCATCAATAGGCCGCATAATAATAGGATTTGCAGCCGATTATATTGGCGTGTTAAACTCTCTAGTTCTTTCGTTGAGCATTGCTGCAATATCGTGTTTGCTGGTATGGCCATTCGCCACATCCATTGGAGTAGGGGTCGCCATGTCAATACTTTATGGATTTACTGCCGGTGGATATTGGACGCTGGCACCTTTGGCAGCAGCAAAGTTGTTTGGTATTGAGAAGCTCGCAAGCAATTCTGGCACATTCTATACTGTGTCCGCTGCTGGCGCATGGCTTGGAAATCCTGTTGGTGGTGCTATCCTTAGCGATCCTGGGCACAGTACCAACTTTTTAGGAATGAGTCTTTACGTTGGTGCCCTCTGGTTTGCTGCTTTCTTTATGGCAGCTATCAACCGCACCACACATTCTAAGAAGCTGATTGTTGTGGCATGAGCATACACACACACTTTTTAATACATTTATACACGTGATTAGAATTATGAATTACTCGGAAGATCAAAGAATCAGGTTGGCAGTGACGCGCGGCCCTGTGCTTGCGTGTGCATCTGTTGCTAGCAAAAGGAGCAAAACAGTTCCTTCGCATTCTATGCTAACTGCAACATTTAAATTGTGCATTCTACCTACTTCTTCTCAGTCTCATTAACAGCATCTTGTGTGGCATAGCTAAGGACAATGAGCAGTCGCAGTGCGAACGCAGGCTATGACCGCCATATCACGATTTTCTCGCCTGAGGGCCGGCTGTTCCAAGTTGGTATGCTATAGACAATTGAACACACAAAAAATTTTTTTTGAAGTGTGCAATCTCGGAGATAGTTTACTGTGTGAATATTCACTGAATGCGGAATACAAAACTGTCTCTGGTGATTCTGGTACCTTGTAGAGTATGCTTTCAAGGCGATTTCAAATGCAGGACTAACTTCAGTGGGAGTTCGGGGAAAGGATAGTGTGGTGATTGCGACGCAGAAGAAAGTACCGGATAAGCTCATCGATGCATCGACTGTGACGCACGTATTCCGAATTACAGAGTTTATTGGCTGTGTAATGACAGGCCTTGATGCAGATGGTCGTAACCAGGTAACGCGTGCACGTCAAGAGGCGGCAGAGTTTAAATACAAGTACGGGTACGACATTACACCAGATATGTTGGCCAAGCGCATGGCGAATATTAACCAGGTGTATACGCAGAAAGCTTTTATGCGCCCCCTGGGAGTTTCAATGATTATAATTGGATGGGATGAGGAGCGCGGTCCGCAGTTGTACAAGACTGATCCGGCTGGATACTTTGCTGGATACCGTGCCACAGCGGCAGGTGCTAAGCACCAGGAAGCATTTAACTATTTGGAAAAGAAGCTCAAGGGGGAGGGACCAGCGAGTATTGAGGATACGGTGGAGCTGGCGATTGCCACGCTGTCGTCGGTTCTATCGGCGAACTTTAAAGCACAAGATTTGGAGATCGCAGTGGTGACCAAGGACAAACCTCAGTTCCGCATTCTAAGCAGTGATGATATTGATGCAGAGCTCGCACGTATTGCTGAGAAGGACTAGATCAAGTCTTAGGTTTCTATCTGGTTTTCATTCATCAACTAGCTACCATTTACTATATCTATCGCAATTAAAAAAATACCCATGCTACTCTAAACAATAAAAGTGTTGGATAAGAGTGTTAAGCAATTAGAATGGTAAGCACAGACACCCCAAGGAGCGAACTGGCCATGATAAAACAGAACCCAGCGCAAGACCAGAGCTCACCGCAATGGCAATAATTGAACCCGCGATTGTAGGATTTGAACTTATCCCTGGAGCAATCATTGCAGCACGCGTGGAGAGGTAGCCATTACCTGTACCCAACAGCAGAATAAGGAATAAAAACGCCCCGTCCGAACGGATCCAATTGTGCCACACAGAGTAGCTGACATTGCTGGAAAAGAAGGCTGGTATGAAGAGGAGACGCAGCAAACCTAGAAAAATCAGCGAACGGACCCGGGAGACTTTGAGTGTGGGGGCAATTCGACGGCCTAAAAGGTCCCCAACACTATACATGAGGTAGTGCCATTCAGCCAAGAACTTGTAGCCAGAGGTGGGCGATACCAACGAAGTTACTGACGGAAAGACAGAAAGCGTTAGTGCAAAGTCCAGTATGACAACATAGACGTACCCAGCTATCTGGCGGAACGTATCCTTAAACGCAGAGGCATCTGATGTCGGAGATGGCACTGCTGACTCTGTTGGTAGTGTGATAAGCCTTTCTGTCTCTCTGCCTCGGTCATGTGCCGACACATGACCAGGGTATGCCAGCTTGCTTTGCTGCTGGTAGTAAGAGTCACGGCTGACGCGGCAGAATGCAATAGTAAGTATCAGGTTGACAATAGCAACAAAGCTAAAGTAGGCAACTGTACGGAAAACCAAGCCCTCTGCCGATGCTGGGATCTCATTATCAAGGTTCGGGTTGCTTGGGGGCATGACAGTGTATGCAGCAACCAGCTGAACGGTTGTGGCAAGGACGCCAGCGATTGCCTGGCCGCTTAAGATTCCTTCAGCGTGGACAGCTGGGAAGTGGGCGACCAACGCAAAGGCCGAGTTCATCAGCATACCGCTGGACATAGCGGTGACTCCAAGCTGTGTTATAGCAATGTAGAACGATATCGAGCCGCGAAGCGCAGGCATAAGAGGCAACACGATGCCGACAATGTACACTAAGCTATTAGCAAGTAGGCCACCAACAATACGGGTGTTTGGGCTTGATTTGGTCACAGTCAGCATAGCATAGACAGTGGACAGGAAGGTGATAACCATGTAAATCACCGAGAACCAGTTCTGGAAAGTGTACTCTTGTCGACTACCGCTGAATTGGTACTTGAAAAACTCTGAGGCGCTTATAAACAAGTTCCACGGAAGCAGCGTGGCCAGTCCTATTCCGAGAAACAGCACATAAGTGACCCGAACACTTTTCTCGTTTAGGTGAGTGCCTGCATATCCGCCACGATCATCTCTGGACATTGCTTGGCTTTCTGTGTCTAAAAGTGTGTGAGCCTCGAGGGTGGGCATCTCTGCAGGAGACAACGGCGTGTCTTTAAAGAATGAAAAAATAGTTATGGAGAATAATAAACTACAAAGTAATACTATGCGCAAAGAGTAAAGCAAAGAAAGGTGAGTAATGTAATGTTTGATGGTTCTTTTTGGGTAGTTGGCCACGCCCAGCTGTGAGAGGATATTGAGGGACAGTACGTGGCTCAGCGGGCTGTTCAACACGTGAGATAAGCTCCGACTGGGCGTAGTCTTATGAAGCACACGTGTGCTTGTCCAGCACAGTAGAGCCATATGCCGCGGACTAGAATCCGCAATATGTCGTGCTCTGCCACTGCTGAAAGTGCCTCTAACATGCACATTTCCAGACTACCCTTGCCCCTGCATCGCTCAAATCGGGAACTGAGAATTGATTGGGAGCGCTGGATTTAGAATCGAGTTCTACAGCATTTTGCCATGATCGGCAACGCGCATGGTTCGCCGATGCACATGCAGGTGCCAACAACAGCACACGAGCATTCGGGTCTGCAGTGCTTACAATCCATTTAGCAAGCAAAATGGCCAGTCAAAAGAATGGTGCTTAAAAGGTGCGGATATTTGAGAACTACACGTATATTAATTTAAAATTTGTACGGGTACTAATTGCCTCTGCACGGAATGAATGACATCCAGGAAAGCATATGTGGGTTGGTAGGCGATATATGACACAAAACCTTGCTACGCTTTTTTTTTTATCCTGTGATGCCCAGTTAAATCAATTGTATGGAAGCAAACATGCATATCACAGCAGATTAATGTTACAGAGAAAAGGCACTAGCGGCTAGTCCTTTTGTTTTTCTTTCTTTTATGGTATTGGGAAAAGGGAAAAAAAGGGCGGGTGTGTGTGGAGGTATCAACTGACGTGTTTGTCCTCGACGCGCAGGCGATTTAAAAGTGAAAAGGCGGAAAAGAGAGGTCTTTTGCAAGAACACCGAACAATGTCAATGACAAAGGCAAGCTCGTGCAGGAAAATTGATGCGCGTGGTGCATGCGACGACGTACAAATACAAGAAGCATTTCTATTTTACAGCTGACCAGGCATTTTTTTTTTTTTTTGCCAAAAAAATTTACTTAAAGGACTGACAATAGACTTTAGTGATGAAGGATCTCCACACAATTTTAACATTACGATCTTCCTATTCACGAGTATTGTTTTCTTTTCTCCGACAATTGTTCATAAATCATTCGAGAAATCCTATTTCTTGTTGAACAAAATAAAACGCCAAGCATTTTGACATTCTCAAGCTACACATTTTACAATCCTGAAAATGATAAAGTGCCCTAAATGCGTCAAGAGCTTTAAGAACGATAAGATCCTTGCTGCTCACACCAATGTGTGGCACTACATGCAGTCAAGAAAAGTAATTGCTGTAAAATGAATATCCAACCAAGTTGTAACCTCGATGGAGACGTCTATATCGTGCACATAGTCTTCCCTAGTTGCTACAAAAAACAATGTCGTCTGCGTTGGGCACTTTTTTGGATATTGGTACGGTTGCTACAAACAAGCTAATTATTCCCTTTTCTGCACTTTTTTGTCACTATATGTTATATCTTTATTTTAAGTTTATTTAAGTACCTCCAGACTTCTACTTACTAAAAATGACCACTGACATGCTTATAAGCAACATTGTGTGCTTTCTACCTAATCTGTGCGGCTCGGAAACAACTCTTCCTGCTGATAACACTCTACCCTGTGTCTTGGAGATGTTTGATGGGGTGGGTTTTCTTTCCTATATATAAAATTTGCTTTACACATTTTGTTAGCTTTTGCCTGTCCGTCCATCGTTAACGCTAGGTAAAATGAGTGAATGCGCGATATACAACAATCTTCTGTCATTTTGAGGATGTTTGATTGGTTGGTATGAAAAGTGGAATTGGCCAAGCAACATCGCCTAGCATATAGCATTGTTTGGATATATTGGATGTCTTTTAAGACTCAAAGCTCTTCCAAGGATGAATGTGTCATCAGAAAAACGATAACTTGTCATGATCTTCTCTACTGTATGAACAATAAGTATTTTAAGCACAAGATGCGACGGGATCCTACTTCTTCTACCAATCCCTTTCCCCGATCCGTATCCAAATATGAGGCATTGAAATCGCGATGTTGCTGCAGTTTCAAACTTCCGGCACATCGTATTCAGCATGCGTGAGAGAAAATGAATTCTTGAGCGTTTTCAGCGTGAGAATACTGTGTTCTCTGCTGGTCAGCCGCAAAAACCCTCACTGAACGCCGCAAAAAGAGCACAAAACAGTCTAGGGCGCAGATATTACAACGACAAACAACAACAACATTTTGAGCAGTCATCACTACTTTAAGTCAGGAACAAATTAACAGTCTTGTGATGGAAAATCCAAGGTTCGCAGCGTTGCACAACCACTTTATGCTGACCTTCCCACCTCCCTTAATCGTCACGCACCAACTCTTGCCGTCTTTCTTCTCCAGTGCTTACTGCTTGCGTCAAATTTGCTTTTGACCTTACTAGTAGAACCCTTTTTTTCGAGCTTCTTCCAACAAACAGAAAAATACTTCTAGCAAAACCTATACCTAAAAACCAACGCTCCGTACTCTACGCTCAACTCACTTTTTCAATTTTGTTTTCTTGGCCTTATACACAACCTAGCCTGGGCTTTTTTTTTTCCTCGTTTTTCACCACCCGCTTCTCAATTCCTTTACTGTCCGGCATTCGCCCTTTGTACACATAACCGCCACACCTTATCTCTTTATTTGCTGGTCGTCGGGGGTCTGCTTATGCATTCTAGACCTACTCTAAGAAATTCCTAAAAGCAGATTTGTTCATACGCGTGTTTTATTTGCAACCACACGAAGAAAGGCACGGTCATTTGAGGTCATTTGTCTTTGTAATCTGGCACACGGTCATACTCGAGTTATTCGGCAACTTAAGCGCGTATCTAGTGTGGCCCCAGGTTTGGCAGCAAATATACTATTAACCAATCACCCCCTTCCCCGCAGTGAGGTCTGGCAGCATCCCTTTTCTATTCTATTTCTTGTGCTGGCTGACCAACGGATCGATTGATTGACCAAGCCAACCACCAGACCAAAGGTCCGATACCCTCTACTGCTATTCCAGAACCATGACAGGCGATCGCAAAAAGGGCGGGCTTAAAGGCAAGTAAGAGTACTCGCATCTGTGGATTTACAGCTAGTGCATGGTCTTGGGTGTCTCGAAGGCTTTAATGAACCGAGGCAGTCGCTAGCAACATGCATCGGTCCGTTTACGAATATCATATATTTTATGCTACAAATTCGGCTTCTTTACTGATCTTCCTGCATCAAAGCTGTGTAACCCTTTATTCCTATGTTTGCTCCAACGCTTTGTAGGCAAGCTGAGAGCGTTTTCCAGCACTTCACATTTGAGAGAACTGGTTCGAAGTCATGGTCATCCTCATGACTCAAAGACACCGTCGTCTCCTGCGCCGCCTGTACCGCCTGTACCGCAGCTGCAACTTGACAGAACTCCATCCCAGTATTCTACAATAGGTACAGTACTATTATTGCATTGATATCCCCGGCTGTTTTACTTTGGATTTTAGATCCTTTCATTATTGCCAGCCTTATTTTTTAGCCAGCATTTCCCCTTTAGTCATATGTGTCTTTGGTCCATTCATGGCCAAGTTTTGTCCCTAGATAGAGGAAGGAAAGAAGGGATAGCACAGGCTCTCGGTAGTCGATAAGAAGTAGTTTTGAGGCAATTGCTAACAGCAATGTCATACTAAAATGGTTGGTTTTGTGGTCATCTTTTGCGAATATGTACGGATAACCGATAGGTGATGAGGGCGCGCCTGAAAAGAGCTCTGCGGCCAACAGCACTTCAAAGTTGGTACCTGATTCAGATAATAATGACTACTCGTATCTTCTGCGAGAACGTGGCTTTGCTGCTCCGGATGCCGCGGGTTCAGAGTCAGCTACCGAGCAACCACAGGCTGGAAAACCTTTTGCATTCCAGGATAAGGCCCCAGCAACACCTACTGGAGCGCAGAACCAAATGTCAGGCAGTGCATTCCCGCTGCGCACACAATCAGCCCGCCAGAACCAGACCACCATTCCCGCTGAGACTTCTGATATGGATCTAACACATGTCTCCACGCACCAGTCTTCAGCAGCACATCATCTTCCTGCGACGCTGCTTAAACGTGCAGGCTCGGCGGTGCCTCATAGACCGAGCAAAAGCCGTGAAAATAGCTCTGGGCACAGCATATCATCAATTCCGTCAGCGTCAAAATGGTTTAAACGAGGCCGACGTCGCTCCACAGGCAAACCAAAGGAGGAGCCGCCAAATGGTTATCAACGTAAGTGCTATCTATCTATCTATCTATCTATTGTTCATCACCTACCTATCTTGGCAGTTTCTTTTGCAAGAGTTCTGACCAGGTAATAACAATGTGCGTCTGTGCTGCCAACATATTTATAATATCATGCTTATTATTGATGTAGTTGACATGTCATTTCGCGACCTCAGCAGCTTTGTTGATCTGTCCAAGGTGCGGCGTCCTTCAACAACGTCGTCTATTGGCACAGGTGATTCGTCGTTCAATGTCAACCACGCAGCAGGCGACAGTGGTAAAGATGATGCAAGCATGCATATGATGGCGCCTTCAGACGCTACGTCGCTGTATGCAGAGAAGCGGCGACAGCGTGGATCGTCGGCCAACCGCCCACGTCGCAAATCACAGGCGACGATCTCCAGTCCTTTGTTAAAGGAAGCTGTTGTAGCTGATTCGCGCTCCATAGCTTCGAGCATGAAACACAGCTTGCCGCGCATGTCCAGCGCAGGGTCCGCAATAAACAGCAACGCCCCGTCACACAAGTCAGATATGCAGCCATGGGCCAGTGATCACTCATGGCAGCAGCGCGAATCATCTGTCAAATCCCGTCGCCCAACTACACTTTCCGGCGATGGCGAAAGCGAGTATGAGTACACTGGCTCCATTAATGAGCATGCTTCGGTTCGGTCTGCTCCTGTCTACGAGGACAGACGACCACTTATGCAATTTACCGACCCGTGGGCAGCGGATCGCAGTCAGCAACGCACACTACACATCACAAATTCGGATAGCGCCCACATTAATAGGCTTAATGCGTCAATGGCTAGCTTGCGCGCAATTGCAGAGGACAATGCAGATACACGCACGCAGCACAATGATGGGCATATCAGAGACTCAAACACTGCTCTCGATGCCGAGTATCAGTCGCGCAAATCCGAACCCTGGGCACCTCCAGAGTCCTGGGCCGTTCTTCCTACTAGCCACGAGGGAGCTGAAGACACTGGTACGGCGACAGGCGGCCAGAATGAGCTTGTGTTTGACGAGGAGGGCGTGTCGAGTGAAAGCGAGATTGAGGACGACAATAATATGTACTCGCTGCGCATCTACAAGGAGGACTCGACGTTTGGCACGTTTCACTGCCGTCTATCGACCACTACGGCGGACTTTATGCAGATGGCGGCCAAAAAATTCTTTATTCACGACATTACACGCTACTGCCTGTACATGCAAAAGGCCAACGGGTTGGATCGCACGCTCAGCGCAAATGAGCGTCCCGCTAACATTCTGAAAAGTTATTTGGAGCAGATGGGATACCGCCCCGAAGACAATATCACGCTACAGGGTCGCGAGGACAATAGTTATTTGTGCAAGTTCTCACTCTTTAAAGCAGCCATTCCGCGGGTGTCGCCGAATATGGAGGTTGAGGTTACCTCTTTTCAGTATGTGGACCTGCGTGCTCGTAAGCTACAGGCTGTACCTGTTTTCTTGTATGCTCATGCCAACAAGATTGTTGCGCTCAACATGTCCAAGAACCCTGGGCTTAACTTTCCTGCTGACTTTGTCCAGCTCTGCGGAAACCTGCGTGAGCTCCGACTGTCGACATGCCAGTTCTCGCGGTTTCCAACCAGCATCCAGTACTTCCCCCTGCTTACTTTCCTGGATTTGTCGGGCAACGACATCAAACATATGCGCCACGCGCCATTTCACGAACTTCGCCGACTAACGACGCTTATGCTTCGTAACAACCGTTTGGTGGATCTCCCTGACTCGTTGGCCAGCCTGCAATCCTTGCGTGTGCTAAACGTGTCAAATAACAATCTTCTGGCATTCCCTCAGGTGGTTACACGTATCGCGTCGTTGGAGGAATTGGACATTTCGCTCAACCGAATACCGGGTATTCCGGACACAATCTCCTCCCTGAGGAACCTGGTGAAGCTAAGTGTTATGGGCAACACACTTGCTGGAAGTTTGCCAAATGGCCTGGGTCACCTGTCAAAACTAGAGGAGCTTGATGTGCGTCAGAACAAGCTGCAGGATTTTGGAATACTGTCGGAGCTGGCCGGTTTAAAATTGCTTTATACTGAAACCAACATGGTAACGCGTGCTCATATGAATCTTGCTAGTGCGGTTTCCGTCAGCTTGCGCTCCAACAAACTCACTCAATGTCATTTGACCAACCCCGCTCGCACGCTTGTATTCTTGGATTTGTCTCGGAACCAGTTGACCGAACTCCCGTCAGACATATTTATGGACTTGCCCATGCTTGAGCAGCTGATACTTGACAGCAACCATATTGTCAGTATTCCATCAACCGTGGGAAACCTGCAGAACTTGACATACCTCAGCTGCGCAAACAACATTCTCTCTCTGATACCCATTGAGCTTGCACGATTGGAGAAGCTGACTACGCTTGATCTGCACAGCAACAACCTCAAGCTTCTGGCACCCGAAATATGGCTGATGCCACGGCTAGCTGTGCTTAACCTGTCCTCGAACTTACTTGAGCAATTTCCACATCCCAGCATGCTTGAGAATCTTCGTCGGCAACAGGGCGGATCAAGCAGCGTCAGATCAGTTGCCGCCGCCGCCGCTGCTGCGGCAGCTGCGGCAGCAGCTCAGCGAAATGGCGCAAAGGTTCCTATGTCTAGCAGGGTGGCTCAGACCATGCAGATGTCTGTACCAAGCTCACGACAGGTAAGCACGCTGGTGCGTGCATCGTCGGAGATTGGGAATGATTCTACGGAGCAGCGCCCTGACACATTGTCTTCAGTTGCCGGTAGCCGTGTACGCAATAGATCAGCTGATGGTGGGCGCGTTTCGGCGCTAGCGCCGCCTATGCCGCTCAAACGTTATTCAATCTCCGATCCACCTCCACTGTCGCTATCTTTGAGGGAGCTGCGAGTGGGAGACAACAATCTGGACGATGAGGTTTTTACGCTAATGGCGTATCTTCCAGAGCTGCGCGTGCTTAATCTTTCGTACAATGAGCTGTATGATCTGCAGCCCTCTGCAATGGTACACATGCGCAAAATCTCTGAGCTGTATTTGTCAGGTACACAGATCAGCACTATTCCCGAGGAGGAGCCTAACGCAGTATTCTGGCGCAGCCTGCGGCTGCTCAACATTAACGGCAACAAGCTGCAAACACTGCCGTCATGGTTGGCCAAAATCCATGGATTGACAGTGCTTGATGTGGGTAGTAACGTGCTTAAGTACAACATCACCAATTGGCCGTACGACTGGAATTGGAATTGGAACACAGGGCTGAGGTATTTGAACTTTTCTTATAACGAGCGGTTTGAGATCAAGGGCGCGCACATGCACACAAAGGCATTTCACGATCATGCAAAACTGGTGGAAAATGAAACTAGCAGTGGGCCAGCGCGCGACATTTTCAACTACATTACCAAGGAGACGCCAAAGTCCGACTGTGTTTCTGACTTTTATCAGCTAACTGAGCTACGCATCTTGGGTCTGCTGCAGCTAACTATCATGGTCCCCCTTCCTGAGGAGACGCCCAACAGACGTGTACGCACTACCGATCCCATTAAGCAAGTTAAATACGGAATTGCAGACACTCTAGGAAGCGAAGGTCGCGTGTCTGTCTGGGATCTTGCATCATCGCGGTTCCGGATGACTGATAACGAGTGTCTTTTTGGATTATTTCACGCTCGCGAAACAGGTGCTTCGAGCTCGGCAATCAGCAAATACTTGTGCGATAATTTTCTCTATGTATTTCGTGAAGAGCTTGACAAGGCCGCGGACCAAATGCATGGTGACGAGCACGAGTCACGGAGTAGTCTTTATCACAGCAGCGGCAACACGGACACAAAAAAGACTGTCAACTTTATTGAATCAACGGCAGCCACTCCAGAGGAAAGTTCTCATGCGACCAGCCAGCCTAACGACAGCCAGATTCATGCAGCGCTCCGGCGCACCTTCCTGACACTTAACAGGGACTTGGGAACACACAATCGGCAGTTGATGGCCGCGGCGGCAGCTGCTGAGGCCTATGCAACCCGGAATGCCCGACCATCTACGATGTCGGCAGTTGGAAACGCTACAAGTCCTAATACTCAGGCCTCAATGCAAGGTCATCACCTAACATCAGCCGACATCAGCACCCCTGGACACGGCTTGTTTGGCTCGAAAAGCACAGAGAACACGACTAGCGATCCTCAGGGCGGCTCTACTACCGTTGTAGCCTATATTCATGGTCGTATGCTTCATGTAGCCAACGTAGGGGATGCGCTGGGAGTAGTTAGCAGACGTGGTACCCCAGTGATGCTTTCTGCGCGTCATGACCCTTATGACGTTGCGGAAATTCGACGCATTCGTTCTATCGGCGGTTATATCACGCAGCAAGGAAAGGTACAGGGTCAGACTGATATTACGCGCGCTTTTGGCTACTTCCACCTGCTCCCCTACGTCAATGCAGATCCAACGATTAACTCGCTGCTGCTTACAGAAGAAGACGAGTTTCTGATCATGGCTAACCGCCCAGTATGGGATGCGATTACACCGCAGATTGCTGTTGACATTGCGCGCAAGCACCGGCGTGATCCTCGACTGGCTGCTGCTCGAGTGCGTGATCACGTAGTTGCATACGGAGCCACCAAGAGCATCATGGTGATGGTGATTGGGTTTGGTCCTATGTTTGCTAAGAATACCGGCCGCCCCATGCGTGGGTTCAGCGTGCGCGATAGCGTCTATCCAGGGGTGCCTGATCACCGCGCCAGATACGCGATGTCTCGCCGCATGTCTCGCAGCCCCTCGGCAGTGATGCCGCCTGCATTTGGGTCGCGCCCAAATGTCTCCCATCCAATAATGGTTGACGGCAAGGGTAACAGTTCTGGCATGTATCCGATTACGGGCGCACAGAACGCCAGCGTGCCCATTACCAACGTTCAGGGCACTTACGACATGGCTGATGAGTTTGACGAGTTTTCGTCAATGCCACTTACTCGTACTCGCCGTCAGCGCGATCGCGACGTCAGCGCACGCCCTGGGGACTCGACACTGGCTCGCTTGGAGCGCGAAGTGCCACCGCCTGTTGGTGAGATTGCGCTGGTGTTCACCGACGTCAAGAACTCGACTGTGCAATGGGAGACAAATCCAATTGCCATGCGTAGCGCAATTAAGGTACACAACGGAATTATGCGTCGCATGCTGCGGTCGATTGGCGGCTACGAGGTGAAGACTGAAGGCGATGCTTTTATGGTCAGCTTTCCTACAGTGGCAAGTGCGCTGCATTGGTGCCTGGCTGTTCAATTGACTTTTCTAACTGCTGACTGGCCGCAGGAGATTCTAGACTCGCCACATGGGTGTCCAATATACTGGCCGCCAGAGGATGAGCTGAACAAGGATGGACGTAACAGCGAAGGCGAAAGCAGGCATCTCATTTACCGCGGACTGCGCGTGCGCATGGGCATGCACTTTGGCAATCCTGTGTCTGAAGAGGACCCCATCACTCGTCGTATGGACTACTTTGGTCCGATGGTCAATCGAGCAGCACGCATTAGCGGCGCAGCGGATGGCGGACAAGTGTATGTGTCGCAGGACGTAATGGACGAAGTGTTTGCGATTTTGGGTTTGTTTGACACAGCCGATCACAGCGGAATTGCTGACATGCGACAGATTATTGAGGAGCCATCGCTGGCCCGCGACGTGCAGGCACTTAAGAACCTGGGACTGTGTGCAGTACAAGTGGGCGAAATTAGATTGAAGGGTCTTGAGTCGCCCGAGTTTGTTTCGCATGTCTATCCAGCAGCGCTTCGTGGTCGCATTGACATGCAAGTAAAAGAGGAAGAGCTTCAGCAAATGTTAAAAAAGAAGCAGGAGTGGACTATGCGTGAGAGCACCTCGAGTAGTTCTAGATTGGCAAAACAGCGTGGAAACAAGGCATTTAAATCGACAGACAGCCTGACGCAGTCAGCAACCAACGGGCAGAATGGCCAGAGTGAACGACGCAGCTCTCTTGATGAAGGTTCTTTGCAAGGATACTCGGAGTCTGCCAGCCCACAGGCGTTGTCAACTCTTCCTTCGCCGCGTGGCTCAATTAACCGGAAGACCTCTGCGGCGACAACGCAGCAGCGAAGTGTGCGTGATTTGACGATTGATCTGTCTGGTGGAATTAGCGGCGACGTTCGCGGAGGAATTAGACATGCCGGGACTATGCCGCTGTGGTCTGCGCCTATTGCACAGCGCTCTGGATCGCTTTTACAACATCGTGTTAATGGGGTTGAGCAATTGGAGAGTATTGACGAGGATGGCCGTAGCAGAATATACCAGTTGCACCCTGGTAGCCAGGGAGTGGGGAGGGCTGCAAAGGATTATGGTGGTCCTCGATTGTCATCTAACTTTTCGAATCAGCTAGCCGCGCGCTTGCCACTGTATCTGCCACAGTCATATTATCAGCACATGTATGGAGCGCCAGTAATGACGCCCACATGGAGTCGTCAGGGTTCGTTGACGTATTCGAATGGGCCAATATTCCCTGCTGGGTACTCATGGCAGATCTCTGCTGCCGCCAGTCGACAGCCTTCGAAAAATACTATCTTCAATAGTAGAAGCAGCACCGATCGAGGCTCTGTTGACTACCAATTTGTAGACCCACTACAGTTGGATATCTTGCACCGTCTGATATATCGTCTAACTATACTGGCAACTGAGCCAGATACCACAGCAGTTCTGCCTTCGTTTGATTATTTTGTTGCGCGTCAGGCGGACGAGCTTGGTTCATACCGTCTTCAGCGTTCATCTACAGTGTCTGCTTCCAGAGTGCCAGCTCCGTCATCTGCTTTAGTGAAGGTACCTTCTCAGCAAAATTCTGGTCGGGCAACATTGGCTATTTCGGGGATAAGCACTCCAGATACACAAGTAGCAAATGATACGCCTGTGGTCAAATCGCTGCTTTCGCCGCCATCGCAGACGCAGCCGCACTTTAGCACCTCTTCAGTCGAGGAAGTGCTGGATGATGTTGGCTCACCCGATATGAGTGGTTCGACCCAGGCTAAAGACGCAGGGATATCCACATACCCAACCACATCAATAGTCTCTACTGCATTGCCTGCGTCGCGGTTGCCCGCTGATGGATATCCAATGCGTGCTCGGTCAGTGTCTCCTACCATGATGCAGTCTATACCCATCCACACATCGCTCACTCATAGATATACACAGTCAGTCTCTCCAGCACCGCATCGATCTTTGCGTCACACATCGGCGTCTACTACTCGAATAAGCGATTTAGTAAATAAGGGCTTGCATGGAACACATAATATGCCTCTGGCGCTTAACGAGCCGCCGGTGCCCTTGTATTTATTTGAAGGCATGTCACAACGTCATCTAATTGCTACGCTTGCCATGCTTACGCGTGAACTTGAATGTACGGTTGACGCTTTGGAGATGCGCATGGATAGCTACGACGATCGTACTGACAAATTTACCGCCAGAACCAACAAGCGCAATGACAGCAAGATGGATATGGACACGGGTATGGATAGAGCTAGTGCACTTCGGCGTGCCCTTGAACAGGTCGCCAATAGCTGCAATGGTCTAAAAGTTTGCAATGATGTTGGATGGACAGAGGAGCATGTCTTGAGAGCACTTGATGCGTACGCTAATCAGCTTGAGCAAAAGCCATAGCAGCTTTAAATATTTTTTTTACACAATTCAGTGCAGCGTATATACCCTGCTAATGCATACAGTAAAATGATTTTTATTTAATTGTGATTACATGCTGTCGGTTTGGGATTGTTTTTACAGAGGTGAGCCGTTTTGTGTAACTTTTCATGATGCTTTTGTGATGATCCAGTGTGTAATACTGCTGCGGATGAGTACACGGGCATTTTTCAAGGCAAGATGTGCGAGGCAGGTTTGTGGAGAAGACCGTGCAGGAAACGGATAACAAGATCACATGCGTCCCTGCAAATTTAGGCTTGCGTATGCGAGTTGGCTTCATGACATACGCCTCATTTCATGGTACATGCAGAATGCAATGTTTTATTTTTTTTCCCCGCCAATGACTGCCTGACATTATTGACGTGGGTTTTTGATATCATTGCTATTAAGCTGACTGAAATTATGCAAACATATCATTGGTGAACAAATTTGTCTCTTTTCTTTTTATGTGCAAAATTTTGCAACTTGCTTTCTAGCCGCTGCAACTTACTTGTTTGTGACATACGGGAGAGAACACACTCAATAAATGGACATATTCGACAATAATTATTTCTCATTTATTTTATTTTTAAAAGCTTTCTTTAGCAGGAGATATGTGGTTAAACAAGGAAATGTTGCAGCATATCTATATGCTGAGATTAATAAAAAAAACACAACTAGATACTTGTGTCTGTCTACGGCTACATTTATGTTAAAAAAAGGACATATGAGAGTACAAAACATCACAAATATAACACCGAGACAAGCTTAAAAATATAGCAGTTTTCGGATTTGTCGTTGCTGTGGTTGTTTGGATTGCAGCAATTTTTTTTGAGCGTCTGCGTGGTTATTTTTTATTGTCGTTTCCTAAATGCCACAAATGACATGTTCATTAGTAATACAATATTTTGAAGACAACCATTTTCAAGAATATTTCATTGTGTTTGTGACCCTGTGTTACTTTTCTATCAAAGTAAATGTGGCAAGTGACACTTTCAGCAATAAAGTGTGTCAAATATATCTACAAGTTCATTGGCTGCAACAATAGCCGAATCTTTGCCGTGTGTTTCTGCTAGCTGGTAATGACAATTTTTTTGTACATTTAAGGAGCAATTGTCTATCAGCAGTACCCACCTACAGGTAAAAACTGTGAAAAAAGTAGTCTCTGTATAATCTGTAGCATTATTTCAAAAAAAAAAAAAAAAAAAAAAAAATAACTGACATCCGATTTGCAATTGAGAAGGTCCTGTGATTCCAACTGATACTTTTTAAAATCTATTCCGCCGTTTTTCTTTGATAGTTTTTCGGCCACCGAAAGGGGAAAACAACTCCGATATCAATGTGTATTGCAAAATTTTTAATAACAGAAATATATCCGCATGTATAAGTCTCAATTGCATCAGTTTCGTGGGTATGTCTCTATAGAAAAACCATAGAATAGTGCCTAATAAAGGCTCTGCTTTTTTGCCATTGCGCACAGTACATCAAAGTTCTGGGATCTACCTTGAAACAGATGGTATCGTTTTGTCCACTTATAAGGGGATATTTGAGTGTTGCATAAATTAAACAGACTTTGCCGCCGCCGCAGTTGTGTGAACAAAGATCAACTTTTTTCACGTAATCGTGTGAGAAGGTTTGAGTGTTTTGCATTAGGTGTGAGAAAAAAGCGGAAGCAGAACTAGTGTATTTTTCTTTTCTGCAGTTGTTGCATACTCATCAATATAACTCTTGTGCATTAGGGTATTGAGGATGCTAGCCTCTGAACATGCTTGCGCATAAACGCATGTTGAAGACATACGGGGTAAGTGGCTGGGCCTATTAACATGTATGTTTGGGTCATCTAATAGAAATTTTTTTCAAAAAAAAAAAAAAAAAAGACGGAATCTTTATTTAATAGAAAATGCGTGTCTTTGCCGTATATGCATGGATAATAGTCGATTACCTATTGCTCTGTATATTAAAAATATTTCAATGTTCTTTGGTATCTTTGGTATCTTTGTTGCCTCATAGACTGGTTTCAAAAATAACTTGTCAAACATAAGAATGTAAACAACAAACATTGTAGTTTTAGATAGACAAGGAATACCTTTCAGAAAAGCAACACTTTCTGGTTGTGCGCATTGCATGTCTAAATGTCACTTTGGTTGGACAGGCTGTAAGCATATCCTTTAACAAATTGATTTATTTTACTTCTTTCTGCTGCATACAAGATCAAACAAAGAAAGTGACCCCGGGTTGTGCGTCTTTGTGCCGCGGAATCCGCTAAAGTCGTGCGCTAAATGTCATGCAAGTTTTTTCTATTATTTGGTTAGACATTTCGGCACAAAAAAACATCAATAACAGCTGCGCTCTGTCGGTTATAGAGAAATCCAAGGATATCCGCGTGTCATTAAATTTGCCAACTTTCACCTCTATTATATTACCCAATTTATGTGTAGTGAGTACGCAAGGGGTCTTTTGTTATTTGTTGGTTTGTTGCACTGGGTAGGTATATTAGGAAACGGGTGAATATGCGGGTTCTCACAGCACAAAGCAAAAAAGAAGCTCGGGTGTGCTTTGTATACCTGTCATGCATCTGAACAACAAGCCAAAATCCAGATAGGCAAAAAGAAAAGGCATGGATGATGCTGTGCATCTTGAGGAAATGTATAGGTTTTGCGCAATGAAGAGATACATAAAGATTAATGGAATCCAGAACAAGGGGGGGGGGTATGTAATGCTGAGTATCAGAAAAACAAAAAAAAAATCCGGTAAGAACATAATTTTTAATTGCCCTATTCTTAATAATGCTATTATCTGGTTTGTATCTACCAAGGCGCCAGGTATAATGTTTATCTGAAAGAAAATCTTATACCAGATAATGATGCCAAAAGTAGATACAATAAATGTATGTGTAGAATACAAATAAAGAATCGAGAACATTTTGTAATGGCTCTTTAGCGAATATAATTGCCAAAAATAACAGGTTAGTATTTCTTCTTTGCTAACAAATAGAGAACGCATTTGACAGGAAAAGAGGTTTTTCTCTTTGTTACATGAGAAGAGAGGGGTACTACTCTATTAATTCATACTTTTAAACACACAGGGAATACACACTACCCCCTCTTCGACCACCCCCTTCTTGTCATTACAGCAGCAATCTGCATCTGCAACTGTTGTTGGCAATGGCAACTTTCTCTCTCTCTCTCTCTCTGCAAACCATATGCAACAATGTCCATCGCCGCCTTATTATCCTGACCACTCTTTCTTTTCTTTCTTTCTCCCCGCTATTCGTCTTAGCATTTTAAAAAATAACGGCGTATATTTTTTTGCACACGGATACAACCCCTGTCGAATCGTATCGACCATGGCACCTATATGTGCGCGCGCTTTTATTAAAAGTTTTCTTTGCAATGCAACATAGTTGGGAATCATTGGTATAAATACCATACCAGGCCAGGTACTGGAACGTCTCAACCCATTAGCCCTTTCTCTCCAGTTTGCAGCCTTGTTTTTAAAAAAAAAAAAGTGTTACCCCGTTCGATCGCAATACCATTGCACAATACTCTATCAGGAGCTAATTCCGTTACCAGTTATCTGGTCTATTGCATTTTTGCCTTTTTCTTATCAGGCATTAACCGTCACGAATCCAATTACTACTTGTTCCGTTTACACGGCACAAGCTCATACATCTACTATATCGTGTGTCTCTACCTTACCATATATTGCATTGTTATTTAAAAAACAGACGAGGTATAAGGAGCAAAGTTATTTGAGGTTACGACTGTCTATTTGCGTTAGGCATCATAACTGTGGTTATAGCAAATAACTTTGCTTATAGCTTTTAAACTTCGAGTTTCTCTATCACTGTTGAGCCACAAACTTGTTCTCGGATACATTTGCTACTTGTACCTGTGGTAGTTTAGTGTACATATACATTATTGATCCGAGTAGAAGACGCATACATACATTTATTGTTTTGGCAAGTGCTTTGGAGACCCCAGTTGCCTATTTTGGCCAAAAAGCATCCATTCAAAATTTGTTCCCATTTTCACAGACACAGTGTTATTTGAATAACTCACTAGGGCGCCTTGCGTCAAAAGTGGTTCTTGCTCGGTGTTGTATTTGAAGGGGGAAATCCTAAAGGTCAAATTTCTGTTTCAAAATACAGACACGGGTGTGTGTGCTCAACATTGTTAAAGTCGTTTTTCTTGTTGGCACATTTTGGCCAGCTAAATCCACTGCTGTGTTGTATATTTGTAGCACTGTGAACAGAGCACTTTTTTTTTAACAACACAAATTTGAACAGTATTATCAAAAAGTGCAGATATTAGAAAGATGCTTGTGCCTTCCCCAATATCGCCACCCGGAAGATTAGAATACAGGTGCGTCCTGTGCGGTATCGACTTTCATGACTACGATGAGTACCTTACTCACAAAGATAAACATGGAAAAAATTGACTAACGCCATCACTGGGGGATGTTGTTTATGCGCATCTGAATTTTGCGTGCACATGTACATCTGGCATACATTTAGTGTACATGTACTTCTTGCACAAAAGGAAAGAAAGATCTTCAAATATCAAGTGTGAGTATTTTCTCTACAAGACTCAGAGGTATCTCGGCGCACATATTCTTGTCGTGCGAACTTGCAATAGTTTTTAAAAGAAAACCACATTGTATAAGCACATTTCTGCATAGCCTTATTTAAAATATGTATAATGTATGTTTTTTAGCGGAGAAAATCTCATATTTACGATAGTATAAGACCAGAAAAAATAATGAAAAAAATAAAAAAATTCAGATAGAAGCTGCTATGATAGCGTACCAGCCGCTGCCAGAACAGATCTTAAAGGTTGAAGAAAAATGTTAATTGACACATATGCACAGCAGCAGGTGGTTTAGAGCTTGGTGGTCCATACAGAGGAGACAGTAGACGTGCATCTAGTTTTATTCCTGAGGAACCGGTCTTTTGGAGCAAACCTCAAAGTGATCCTGGAGTAGTGACATGTTAAAAAAGTTTTGGTAGCAGTATCTGCAAAGAACGTTGCAGCGGAACTTGCCGGACGAAGGTGCACTGGTGCGGGAGATAGGAGAGCAAGCCATTGCGGATATATTACTACTACGCTTGTCGCTGTTGGAGATAATACAAAGATATTATAAGAATTGCTTTGCTTGTTTAGCGCTAAAATAGGAGACTATAGTCAACAAAAGATAAAAGAGCAGAGTTGCGTATTTGTTGTTTTCTTGCAAAAAAGAAAAGGAGCGTGGAGTACAATATTGGGAGGTGTTTTCTTATGTCGTGTGAGAGAGGATGGAGTGTTGAGAGTTTATATAGATACCCGCACATCCCTCTCGTTGTTCCCGCCCGACCGCAAAGAAGGGACGCAAGATGAGCGCCTCCCACATGGCAAGCAAGAAAACACCGCCTCTCTCCGGTTGTATACAGTCAGCTGTCAATCGCAGACACGCGTGCAGGCATTAAAAAAGAATTTGCTTGGAAAAAAGTGATTTGCACACATTCAGCTGCTTTTGTAAGCTACACGCCACAGTGCATGAACCTTGCCTTTCTTCACGTACAAGAGTGCAAGTTGCGTCTCCACATGCGAAGATTAAGGTGTCAACAGAGAAAGTAGCTAAGAGAAGAGTGAGAATATGGATGTCGATGACAGGCATGCTTGAAGCACAGCTTGCAGCGCATTTCGATGCTCTTATCTCAGGTTGAAAATGGAGTAGGGAGGAAATTTTGGATTGCGGAATAGGAATCCTTGCGCACACGCACGGAAGCACATCTCTCTAGAAAAGTAGAAACACAAACAAAAACTCTGTGCTTGTTGCCCCTTTCAACATGCAAGCCATGCCTTTTGTTGACGTTCATCCGGAAGTGGGGAAACGCACATGTGGTGGCGAAGAAAGCCATCAAATCAGCATAAGGATTTACACCCCCGCGCCACGCAGACTGGGTCTGCAATGCAGTCTGCACAACCACTAGGAAATCCTGTCTCTGTCTCTTTCCGGTGGTGGCAAATGTGCTTTGGAAGCTTGATATCTTTGTGCTATTGAAAAGTTAGATTAAGCAAAGCCAACATGTTTATTATACTATTTTTTGCAAAAGAAAAAGTTTGCCAATTAAACATTTGTGTCAAAATGCATGTCATTCTCATCGCCTCGTGACAGCGACCATGCAAGTTTATCTGGAATGTGGCAAAAGAATTCTAATGAAGAAGAGCGACAGCTGGCACATCCACTCTGATCATTTACCCCCACACACTTGTCTAATTTGCGAGAAAGCTCAAAGTTTGTTTAGATTTGGAATATTTTCCGTGTGATAGGATGTTTATTCTTTATCCTTTTCCGCGTGAGTTCTTGGATGTGGTGCGGAAAAGAATCCAATGTTACACACTAAGCAAGCGATCAAAATCCACTATTGAAAACAATAAAGCGCAACATTGGAAGCTACAATTAAGGAAATGAAAAATCAAGCTTGTAGCTGTGAAATGTCTAGGGACTTCTTTGTGATTAAGAATGCCAAATCTCTTCTCCTATTCACCTCAACACGTGTACTGCCTGGTGATGTCAGATTCTATTTCATTTTGCAGACAATGTTAGTTTTAGTGAGCTCTGCGGACAAGCAAACAACGCACCAGCATTAACATTGAAAGCAACTAAAAAAATTTAATTGTAAAAAGATAAGCCAATACCAAGTTAAATGTAAACTAATGTTCAAAAACAAGAAAAAGACAACAGAAAAGCCATAGCAAATAGTCTTGTATGGACATTTGATAATCAAAAGATCACAGAACGCATTCTGCAGCCTCGCATCTTTAAGCAAAGTCAATGATCCAGCGGCCAAGTGGCTCAGATGTGGCAGTAGTGAGTTATTCTGAGCTCTTTGATCTAAATTTCTTGGCAATGGCCTTCCAGTCGTGAGGCTCGTTAGATTTGCCTTGCCAAAAATCCTTGCTCCTCAGTCTCTCAATTTCGACCTTCTTAATAATTTCCTTGGTGTCGGTGTTCTCCCCAATTGCACCAGAAACGTACCTCGCAGCAAGGCTCGATTTGATAGATACAATCCAGATGGTTCTTGGAGTGGGTTCAGAGGGAAAATCTGTTGCAAAATTGGCCTTTATCTTCTTTAGGAGATCGGCGTCATTACAGGGCTTCACATCAATCTGCTTGAATTCTCTTAGGTTCCTCAGGTAAACGTCCTTAAACTTTGTGTAGGTGACACCCTTAAATTGCTCTGCAAATGTCGTTATTAGCGTCTTGTAGAGCTGTCTCTGAACCATTGACCCTTCCCGCGCCAGTAGCGACTTTATAATTGTGCTCCTCGACGCTTCCATGTTTCAAAATAACCCGGACTTTAGCCGCAACAAGTGTTAAATTTAGAGTAGTAAAAGTAGAGTTAGCAAAAAAAGATAGCGAATGAAGTACAAGCGCAGAACACGAAACTGGAAAAATACTAGCAAGCGATCAAAGAAACAAATGCTGAAAACAATTAAAGGATTAGCAATAATCCTGAGATCAGTGATAAGACTGAAAAAGAGGTCTGAATTTGTTGCCAAAGTTGACGTTAGCGGTTTGGTTTACAGAAGCTTGTTTCCTTTTGCTAGATTGAATATTATTTGCATTCAAGGTTTAGGAACGGCAGAGATAAAAATGGCAGCATTATGTGGACGGGTCGGGCGGATAGTGCAGCACACCAACGGTAAGAAGAGCTGGAGGATTTTTTATTACAGAAACAACAGCCAGAGACAAAATGCAGGGAATCAAAGGGCCATGGAAGCAATATGGCGACGAGTACTAACATCAGCAACAGAAATGATGGATGAGACATCGATGTTTAACTACTATGGATGTACTTTTGGCGGTAAGATATAGGAGTGCGCACGTTCACAGCAAGCGCAATAAGCATGAAGGGGTGGGCAGGACCGAAAAAGGTGGTGTGGGACAAGCAGTTTGTGGGGCTGGACCAGGCGAAATCAAAGTCAGATTTGTCGATATTTGATCCAGTATACGACGACATCAGCGAGAACAGCTCGGTGATCAAGCTGTGGAAGCGACAGAAAGCCAAGGAACTGCATGCGACAAAGGCGGAGAAGGGCAAGGTGGAAGCGATAGTGAAGGAGGAGCATGCGATTGTGGATGTGGATATGCTTGCTGACGACTATAAGCCGCCTCCAATCAGGAGGCCAGACGAGCTGTTGCAAAACGAGGACGACATGGAGCAGGACGCAGTAACCTGGTCGTCGGATCTGAAGATCCCGAGGACGATGTTCAACCAGCTGCAGAAGAAAACGCTAATAGTCAAGCGCACGGTGCAGATGACGCGAAACGGCAAGATCCCGACGATGTACGCGCTGGTGGTGGTGGGTAACGGGAATGGAGCAGCAGGATTCGGCGAAGGTCGGGGGCCGGAGGCGTCCAAGGCAGTGCTAATGGCGACGCGGAAGGCAATTAAGGACATCCAGATGATTCCACGGTACGACGATCGCACAATTTACCACGACATTGATCACAAGTTCAAAGCGACAAAGTTGCTGCTGTGGGCGCGACGGCCAGGATTCGGGCTGCGGGTAGCTCCGATTATCCATGAGATCTGCCAGTGCATCGGGATTAAAGACTTGGCAGGCAAGATTCATAAGTCGCGGAATCCGATGAATGTCATCAAGGCAGTGTTTGAGGCATTGCAGACACAGCGGAAGCCCGAGGAAATTGCCATGGCGCGCGGAATCCGACTTGTGGATGTCAACCACACATACTATGGCGCGACTAGACCCACACCACAAAAGTATGGCAGGAGGTAAGGGATTAGCCTTTTTTTATGGTAAAATATGATGAGAAGGTAGAGATCAATTAAGTGAGGCTATCTTATTAAGAGAGAACTTTGCTATTCCAGATGTGCAGTCTTTGAAGCAAGGTATGGACTACAATAGCGATGAGGGGAAAGTGGAAGACTGAGACTAGCAAACCCAAGGCAGGGTGCGTGAGTGGGTGGGGAGAGAGGCATTGTTTGTGAGGAGGCGCCTTTTCTGCATAGACGACTGAAGAGGAAATGCGGCTGGTAGAACAAGGTGGGTCCGGAAGTGGTTTTAGCG
>JANBTM010000198.1:0-13136 GCA_027578695.1 Coemansia sp. RSA 1365 | reverse complement strand
GCGGTCCATGCTTTTAAAAGCACAGAATTTATAGAGCATACACGTGATAAGGATGGACTTTTAGTGGGTGGAGAGCAGTATCCTTTTAAGCAGGCGCCAAAGAACAGCTCTACGTTGCTTCTGAGTGAGAAGACAACTGCGGAGCCTACAGTTTCTAAGGAAGTAGTTGAAGCTACTTTAGGAGATGGTGTTCAGAAGAAAGAACTATCGGAGCTTGAGGCGGTGCCTACGCTTATTCTTGTCACTACATATTTGAGTTTTCTGATGCTGATAATGTTTGCTCATATGCGAGACTTTATTGGTAAAATACTCAACCCAGAACAATACGTACAGCTGCGAGAGCAGAGTGGTTATGCGCCAATGGTTTCTGATTTTGAAAGCTTGTGGACTCGTCGTCTTTATGGTAGAATTCGTGATTGTTTTAATCGCCCGATTACGGGAGTTGCTGGAGGACGTGTCAATTTGTTGGAGAGAGTATCCAAGGATTTCAATAATACCTTTCAGTTTACCGGTCGCGTACTTAATGTGCTGAATCTGGCATCGTACAATTATTTGGGCTTTGCGCAGAGCGAGGGACCTTGTGCTGATAAAGTGGAGGAGGCAATGCATGCCAATGGTATCACTCAGGCTTCATCGCGTGCTGAAGTAGGACGCTCACGTCAATTGGCAGAAACTGAAGATATGGTTGCTAGATTTGTTGGCACTGAAGCGGCGCTTATTGTTTCGATGGGGTATGCCACTAATGCACTTAACATTCCTACGCTGGTCGGAAAGGGTTGTCTTATAATATCAGATGAACTTAACCATAGCTCATTGGTTTCTGGTGCGAGACTGTCTGGTGCTACTATCCGAGTATTTAAACACAACGACGTCGGGAACCTCGAAAAACAACTGCGGTTTAGTGTGTCGCAAGGCCAACCTCGTACACATCGTCCTTGGAAAAAGATTTTGGTTGTAATTGAAGGCTTGTATTCGATGGAAGGCCAGTTCCCTAAACTGCCTGAAATTGTTGAACTGCGTCGCAAGTACGGATTCTATCTGTTTGTTGATGAGGCACATTCTATTGGTGCTTTGGGCAAACGTGGTCGTGGTGTTTGTGATCATTTTGGAATTGACCCCCGTGAGGTTGATGTGCTTATGGGCACCTTCACCAAGAGCTTTGGCGCTGCAGGTGGTTATATTGCTGGTAGCAAAGCTCTGATAGATTATCTCCGTCTCCACTCGCACTCGGCTGTCTATGCGGAATCAATGAGTGTGCCTGTTTTGGCTCAGATTAGCAGCTCAATGCGTATGATTATGGGAGAGGACCGTGAACATGCTTTGGAGGGACAGCAACATTTGGAACAACTTGCGGTCAACTCAAGATACATGGCGCGACGTCTGGCGGAAATGGGATTTATGACAATGGGAGACCCTGGAAGTCCTGTTATTCCACTTTTGCTTTTCAATCCAGCGAAGATTCCGGCATTCTCGCGTGAATGTCTGAAACGTAATATTGCTGTTGTTGTGGTGTCATATCCTGCTACTTCTATCATCACTGGGCGTGTGCGTATCTGCATTTCAGCTTCACATACTCGTGAGGATTTGGATTATGCACTTGAACAGATAAGCGACATTGGTGATTTGCTTATGCTGAAATTCCACAAAGATAAAGTTGCTAAGGAACTAGAACAATCCACATCTACTACATCATCCAAGAAAAACGCCTAACTACTAAATTCTGTTTTAGCTTTATCACCTCCCCCCCTCTCTTTCTCTCGTTTTCTGGCAAACTTGCTTTATTTTTCTATTTAAATGAATTCCTCTTTTATTCTGGTTTATACCTTTGGTAGTTATTGGTTTTCGAAAACTATTGGCGCATCAGGAGGATTGCATTTGCCTTTGTCAAAGTGGTTTTTATGACAGCGAGTAGTGTTGTCATTTTACTCATGTGGCTTCCATTTGCTGGTTGTACCTGGAGAAAACAGATACGGATTTATCTTACCTGGAGTTAATACTTAATGACGCGAAGCCTAAACTCAAAAATACCTCTCAACCCATGCGCAAACAGCACCCTTCCCACAACTCTAACGATTTGCTTCCTTAGCAAAATCATTTTATATCAATTGCAGCAGAAAAAAAAAACCTTCTTTTCGAACGGTACCGATTTTTATAGAAAGAACAGTTTATCTTTATTTTTCTCCTTTCCATTTTAAAATTAAAAACAGCGTGCAATGAGTTCAAGTTTTGTTATCGCTTGTGTTGGTAAGCCATCAGCTGGCAAGTCATCATTTTTGAATGCAGTAACAGATGCAACAGCAAAAGTTGGTAATTTCCCCTTTACAACTATAGAACCAAATCAGGGAATAGCCTACTATCCATTTGATTGTCCTTGTAAAGAACATGGAGTAAGTTTACGTTGTAAACCAAGATATGGAAAATGTGAAAATGGACGTAGATATATTCCTATAAGAATAATGGATGTAGCAGGATTAGTACCAGGAGCATCAGAAGGGCGTGGATTAGGGAATAAGTTTTTAGACGATTTAAGATTGGCAGATGTTCTAATTCATGTTGTGGATGCATCGGGTACTACCGATGATAATGGAAGGGAAACAAAAGGATACGACCCCATTAACGATATACAGTGGTTGAGAAGTGAAATAGAAGCTTGGATTTTTGGCAATTTGGAACGCAAATGGTCGAGTATTATTAGACGTCATATTGCATTAAAAACCGTCTCGAGTGTGGATACTTTACATGGTCAATTGGCTGGTTACGGTACTACTAAGGATATTGTTCAGAAAGCAATGGACTTTAGTTTAAAATCGGGATCAATTAATGCAGATGTTGATAAATGGAATATGGAGGAACTTCGCGGATTTGTGAAAATATTCTTGGATCAGAGATTTCCAACTATTGTTGCTTTGAACAAAATAGATATGCCGGATGCTGATAAAAATATTTCTGCCATAGTCAGACGTTATCAAAAACCCAACAGTCTCAATACATCTTTACGCGATGGTGTGAGTGGAGATAATATCATATTGACATCAGCTTTAAGCGAATGTTTCTTGCGTAAAATCTCAAAGCAAGGCTATATACGGTATCAATCAGGAGACGATGATTTCTATACCAAATCAGATAAACCCAATGAAGATTTGCGAGAGTTGGATGAAAAAATATCTAGGAGATTGGACAACATACGAGATCTTGTATTATTCCGATATGGCTCTACAGGTGTGCAGGAAGTTATTATACGTGCAGTAGAAGTGATTGGGTTTATTCCAGTTTTTCCTGTTAAAAGTCTTACTACTTTTGGCGCTTCTATGGATAATTCGTCTGTTGCTTTCCAGGATTGTGTTTTGGTTAAACCTGGCACTACTGTACGTGAGTTTGCTAGAAAATTACATAACCAACTCAATCTTAATTATGTGGGCGCTGAAACTATTGGTAATATACAGTTGGCTGAAGATGATGTAATTATTCCTGGGAAAAATAACATTATTAAAATTTCTACCTCTACTACTTGATCTTATTTCTCAATATACTATTGTGATAATCAGAATTCATTTCTCTTTGTTAAGTCTGTTGGTCTATTGGGCTGTGTTTTTAATAGTCTATTTTTGGGTTGGTCGAAACTGTCCAATACTGTACCTAACGAGATTAGAAGCAGCGTCTAAAGACATTTGTCAACAGATTTATATTCGTGTTTTGTTCTTAGCTGTTAAAGTATAAGATGGAAGAAACAGACCCTTTTACTGTTGGGTGGAAATACATTGGGTTTTATTTGTTGAAATTTTATAGAGGCATCTGATGTCTATTCTTTATTAACAAAATTAAATACTAAAAAGCAAAAGCGGATGGTGTGTCCTCCTTTTATAGCATTTTATCAGGCAAAGTCACCTGTGGTTTGCAGCCTTTATTAAATTTTTAGTTGTGAGATTATGATTATGCATAATTTTGAGCCAATACTACTACCGAACAGGTAACCGTTGTTTTAACTCTGTACGCTTGCTTCCATTAGTTCTAGAAACTCTATTTTCTTCGGAAACCATTCCACCAGCAAGGATGCCATCGTCTAAAAACTGATACTCGCCCTAGACGAACCGTTCACACTATACCGCATGTGACTCGAGTCGCTTTTATAGTGAGCCGATAATGTGCACGTGCTACTACGTCAGAAAGGGAATAAGCTGATAGGCTGAGAATATGAAGGTTGGGGGAGGCTGAGCCACACATGATGGATGTGCACTGCAAGGTTTTCTAGACACACTTAGTGTTGTTGATGGTTTTCTCTAGCAGATGCCAAGTTCACTAGGGAATATAAAGTATTCGCCTAGAATAAAATGTTCTAATCTAGACTACCACAAACATATGCTGTGGTTAGTCTTTGCTTTGAAGGAGAAAATAATGTGTATATGAATAGTGAAATGCTTAGCTTTCACAGAAACCAAAAGACTTGTATGCTGCAAGAAGTGGGGGGGTTTTTTCTACTAGCAAATCAATTATGACGCCCATCTTTTAAAGTAGGAAGGGGGAAACCATTTTCTTGGTACTTTTTTGTCAGCAGAAAATATTTTTTCTTATAGTTGACACTTGTTTTAAGAGACAAAAGACGCGTCGTATTTTATGCTTATTCCATTAAATAGTATTTTAGTTACTATTCTTTTACCTCTGTTTTTTTTTCTCTTACGCTTAGGGGGTGAAAATTTCCTATTTTTTTTACTTAAGGGTTGGGACACCCAGTTGTTTTTGTCCCAAGAGTGGGTTTCTTTTCTTTTTCTCTTGCAATAGTATTTTTTATACTCTTTTGCATACGCGTACGCTTTTTTTCTTTCTTAAAGTGTTGCCTTTTTGATTATTTTTTTTCTCTGAAGAGGTATACTAGAAGTAAAAAGGGCGTTTTTTTTTAAAACGGAGCGAGGAGTATTGAGTAGAAAAAAAGCGGGCCCTTTTTTCTTTTTAAGCAGCTCTGGGCTTTATTTCTGTTCTTTCTTTTTTTTGTTCTTTTGTTAAAAGAACGGTTTTTTTATTGAAACTAGTCGTGGCAAGGTAAGTTGCTAAAACTATGCTTTTATTAGTAGTGTTTTCCTTTGGTTTTTTTGGAAGGGTGCTTTTATGAATTTTATTATCTCTTGTCAAATTACAACTTTTATAGTTTGGAAAAAAAAAGCGAGTTTTTTCATACTAAATAACGTCTTTTTCTTTTTCACTACGGTAGTTCAGATATATCCACACACACACTCGGGAGACTGTAGGAAGGGTAGTGGAGAAGGTATATTTCGTTTTATTAACACTACTCTCAAGCAATAGCAGCCATTAGTAATCTACGTCTTTTTAGCTTGGGAGAGAAATAAGGATACACGCGGCGCTTCGACAAGCGTGAAAAAAAGGAAGGGTATATATTTTTTTACCTGACCTTATATTCTAGTGGACAAGTTTATTACGTCGTGTGACAAACGACGTTTTGCGGACGAAAAGAATATGTCAGGATTTGGTACAAACGGAATGGGTTCAGGAGATGGTTTAGGCAGAGGCGATGAGTTTGGTTTGAATTTTAGTCAAGCAGCTTCAATGTACATGGGTACCGTAGGCGATAATACCGGTCAGGGTGCTGGTGACACTGGATTAGAGGAGTTATGGAATATGGGCGATGACACCAATATGTTTTTCAATATGGATGCGTTTAGTTCGGCTCCCGGTTCTGCCATAGGCAATGGCACTATGGGATCTTCCGCTGCTGCTGTCATGTTATCTACCGCAGTACCAAATCAATCAGTAGTACCAAATACCGTTAACGAACCTACTCAGGCATTAGCGACATCATCTGGAGGCGGATTGGATTTAGCAGCACTTGGATTCGATATGAGTGGAGCTTCTATGGACCCTGAAGCATGGAATATGCTTATGCAAGGAGACCCATCTATGGACGATCTTTTCAATGGATTCGGAGGTACTAATCCAACTGGAGTACCTACAAATAACCCAGTTGCAGTAAACGGGAGTATGGGATTTAAACCTGTGGATACTGGTACATTAGCACCATCGGATCTCGAGTCACTTACTAAAAACGCATCTGCTTCATTGGCACAAGCACCATCTTTGGTTAAATCACCTACGCCTTCTGCTGCCAAGAAACCACGTCAGCCTAAATCTAAAAAATCAGCTTCGAAGTCTGATAAACCAAAGCCCAAGTCTCGTAAAGCTGCTACTCCCAAACTCAAGTCTCCCACTCCACAGCCTGTTTCTGTTGGCAATCCTACCAAACCTATTACTATAGGTGGTTCTCCTGGTAGTGACGCGGTTAGGAAGATTCAACCTAAATCTACGGATGGTATAGCAGCTTCTCCCACTCCCAGTGTTAAATCTGCCATACAACAACCACAATCTGCTGGTTTAGTACAACAGACTGCTCAATCGGTAAGCTCACAGTTACCAGGACGAGTTGCCACACCTACGAGTATGATTAATGGCGTGCGGCCGCCACAAGTACCAGGACAGATGTTCTCACCTATGGCGCGTCCTCCTATGGCACAACAGACACATTCAGGAGACGGTACTGCTGCACTTGCAGCATCGATGATGCAACATTCTCAAGCGCAACAGAACACAGCCCAGGCACAGTATTATGCACTTATGCAACAGCAACAGTTGCAACAGCAGGGTTTGCAACAGGGAATGCAGGGTCTTAATCTCCAGAGCTTAATGCATCTTCAACCTGCACAACGCGCTCAGTTCATCCAGCATTTGCAAGCAAGTGGTACTCAAGCCAATTCTGCCTTATTGCTTGCTTTGCAACAGCAGCATGCCAGTGCTGCGTTATCTTTGGCTGCGTCTCAGACAATGCATACGTCGGCTACTGCTGGGATGCACACTTCGGGAACTCCTGGAGTACAGTCGACTATGTTATCACCTCAGCAAATGGCGTTATCCGGACAGTTGATGCGTGGGGCTAATACGACGCCCACTAGTAACGGATTGATGACGGCAGCACCGCAGACAGGTGGGGCAGTCGGACAGCCGCAGCAGCGTACTTTTCATGGGACAGCGATTGTTATGCCACCAGAGTATGCTGGGGAAGTCGACAGACAGATGGCTTCGTATCGAGCGCAAATGGGAGTGGGAGCGGATTTAACCAGTGTGCAACAGATGATTGAGCAGAATATGTTGGCACGTTACATGGCATCACAACCCAAAGTACAACAGACTCAACCGCAAGTTCAAACACCCGTACAGCCGACACATGGACAAACAGGAATGCCAGGAAATGTTGCACAACATTTGGCATTAGTATCCATGCTTACCACACAACATTTGCAAGTATTACTTGCACAGCTACGCACGCAGATGCCACAGGTATTTGGAAATATGCCGATGGAGCAATTTACGCAATTTCTGATGACAGGACAATTGGCGGGGAATATGCTGGTGAACCAATTGCTTGTGTTACTCGTACACAGTTCTCAACAGCAAAGACTCCATCCTGGTCATTCGCCTGTTCGTATGCCATTGCAACAACTTCCCTCGCAGCAGATTCCACCACAGCAGCTTCAGTTACAACGCGCTCATCTTCTGCAACAGCAACAGCTGGCTGCTAATGCACGTCCTCCAAACGCCTTTGCCTCTCCTCTCATTGGTCAACAGCAACCTGCCAATCAACGTGGTGTTAAGCGAAAGAGTGTCAATAACTCTCCCACTCCTGGTACTCCTTTGCAGGGTGTTCCGCTTAATAAGTCTCCTCGCGTTATGGCCTCCCCGGCTACGAAAGCCAAACCCATGAACCGTTCGGCATCCACCGTTAGTCATCAGTCTCCCATTGTCCATAGCGCTGCTACGCCTGTCAAACCGGAACCCACCACCGCCGATTCTGCAAAGTCTGACGAGAAACCGTCCGTATCCGACGTTGGCGTTGTTGCTACTAGTGAGACTAAACCAGCGCTGTCACTCCCGTCAGAGGCTTCGGCTGCCGCAGCACAGGCGTTATTGGCAGGACTTACGTCGCCATCGCAGCCGCCACCCACTGGTGAATTGGTTTCAGCTCCCGGCTCAGCACCTAATCCCAGCGCAGTTTCGGCATCCGGACTCACAGCAGCTATGATGGCCAGTCTACAGAATATGACACCTGCACAGCGTCAGCTTCTTATTCTCCAACAGCAAGGGCAGTTGGCAGCAGCAAGCGCAGCAGCCGTTCCGAATCCTATGGTTGCAGCTGGCGCAGCTACACCCGGCAGTGCACCTATGCCTGCAACATCAGGGGCAACCGCACTTGGAGTGCAGCCGACGCAGCAGCAGATTCAACAACAGCAGCACGTTCAGGCGCAAATGGCATTGATGCAGATGATACCGGGATTTCTCCAACTTCCATCGCAACTTCAAATGGCATTGATAACGCTGTGTGCACAGCAACGTACTTGGACATTCATGGGCCATCAACTCCAGACAGCATTGCAATCAGCAGGATTGAATCCACAACAACGCAATGCTTATATGATGCAACTGGCACAAGTACAGCAGAATCTGAATGTTGTTAATCAGCAATTAAGTTCGCAGGTGAATTTAGCGAAGAATCTGATTACGCAACAGTTTCAACAACGAGTAGTTACTACTGGTGCAGTTTCTAATCCCGCTATTGTTAGTACACCAGTTGGTACATCCGCACCTGTCGATGCGCAGACATCTGCAGCACTCAGCACTGGTGCTTTTTTTCACAAGGATGGTAGCTCGAGAGACGTGAGTGAGTCCAATTTGACCCAATCAGCTCAGACAACTCAACAACAGCAGCAGACGGCCGCTGTTGCTTTGTCTTCTGCAACTGCTGCACCGGTCATTGGACTGAGCCACGCCGCCACTTCCGAGTCACAACGTCAGCAGCACGCCGCCACGCACTCTCCCGCTACCATCACAACAGCTCATTCTGCCGTCAGCCAGCAATTGCCAGCACAGCCTCCTCAGTTGGCCCAACCGCCTGGACAACCCAACCCATCTGCGCAGCCCACCCAACCCACACAGGCTGTAAATTTTCCAATGGGACCTTCGCTTCAGCCCACAGTCATGACGACTGATAAGATTGCGAAGGTTCTGAATCACGAGCAGAGAGTCGCCTTGGGCACGTGGCTCCACGATGCAGCACGCATTGATCGCGCTAACACTTTCAAACGACGCGAAACTGCCAAATACGAGGAACGCGAGGCTGTTTATCGTAAAACTCTCGAAGAGCAACGTCACCATAACAACGCTGTGGCTCTTGATATGCGACGCGATCGCGAACTCGAACGTCATCAACTCCAGCAGCCGTTACCCTGGGGACCAGGATACTCTGGACTTGGAAATGGCACTACACTTCCCCCCTCTGTTATGAACGTATCGGGAAGTGGACGTCAACACACTGCACCTGTTACTATTGTTTTGCCGGATCAGAGACATGTTGCTCCAGGTCGTTTGGCACCATTGCGGTTTTCTAAGAAACAACTGCAGAGTCAGGCACAGCGTCGAGAAATGTTGGTTCCTATTCGTTTGGATATTGATGCAGACGGCTACAGATTACGTGATACGTTTACTTGGGATCTCAATAACGAACTGATTGCACCACGTCAGTTTGCTCTGTGTTTGTGCTCGGATATGGAATTACCTGCTGATTCTTTCGTTGTTCCTATTGTTCAGGCCATTGATGAACAACTCGATGATTACGCTCGGTATGCTCAGGCTTTTGATGAAGACGAGGCTACTGCTGCTGGTTTTATCCGTCGCTCGCTTCTTGATGAGTTCCATTTGGCTGCTACCGCTGAGGATTCTGCTGCTTTGGAAGAACAGATGTGTGTTGTCAAGGAGACGCAGGATACCGCTGCCGCCGATGATAAGGATACCGTTAGTAACGAAGAACAGGATTTGGATACGATGCAGGAAACTCAGAAGACTACGCTGTCGCTATCACCGCTGCAGCAGACAGCTGAAGACGAAGCAACAGACGGTGCTTCTCAACCACGTGACTCTGCGGATACAGAGCCAATCAAACCACAAAGCCCAGCAGCTGCGGATGACGATATGGTTCCATCGACGCCTCCTTCTGCAGAGACCGACAATGTGCTTCCAACTTCTGACGAGGTGCATGTCGAGACGACGCAACTCGTTACTAGTGCTGCGGCGGATGGCGAGATACATAAGGAGGACAGCACTACTGAGCACCAGATTCAGACAGACGAGGACGACAGCATTGATATCAGCAGCGATGAGCTTACATGGGTGGATGACGAATTGCGTGTTGTTATCCGTATTGACGTTATCATTGGGCACATTGCGTTGCGTGATCAAATTGAATGGGACATTGCACCGTTACTTCGGCCTCTTGTCAGCCGTGAACTGCGAGATCGACTGCAGCAATTGGCAACAGCAGATAAAGAATCCATTACAGGGGATCAGGTTCCTGACAGTTGTTATACACGGGATGACGCAGTGCCGCAATATTCGATATGTACATCCGAGAATTCCAAGAAGACATTTTCTGATTATGTGCGGGAATGGGTGGATGGTGCAGAAGATGGACAAAATAGTACTGCACCAGAACGAGTAGCACATGTACTTTGTGCAGAGAAGCGACTTGGAGGAGATTTCGAAACATCCATTGCGCATGCTATACGCGAACAACTCTATGCTTATGCCAAATCATTCCTACTTGCAGGTTATACTTATCGACCACAAATGGTGCCTAGGAAACTAACACGTACGTTAGGAGTGCGTAGATTAATCCACGTAGACGATGCGGAACTCGCTCGCACCGTATTGCCACCGGTAACGAGAGTTATTCGCGATACACTACATTCACAAACGTTTGCTCCCCTTATTGCACATCTTCATACTGTCGATGCTGAGAGGATGGAGAAGGACGCTGATAGGGAAATACGCCGTAAACGTCGACAGGGTCGACAAGGTAGACAAACAAATCGTATTGGAGATACTTCAGGAGTTGATAGAAATGTGCAGAGAACCAATCGCTCTATGATACCATTGCCTACTTGGTTTGATGATGATTTACCGCCTGATACTAAAAGTTTTGTTGAAGTGCCAGGTGAAGGCGCTCATTTCTTAGACAACCACGATGCACGCGCTTTACACGAATCTTCTATTATGGTTGCTAGTGCGCCTTCTCTGGTTACTGTTGCGCATTCTTCTTTTGGATCTTCTTTGGCGGGTGCTACTGATTTGTTGAGCTCTTCAACTGATATGGCTGCTAATTCTACTACTTTGGGTACCACTGCGGATTTCTCTCTAGCGCTTGGTTCGGGAGCCGCTAATTCTTCACATTTACTAAGCAGACGCTATGCAAGTGGTGCAGCAAATGGTTTCTTGACAGGTTTGGACATTGCCTTAGCTACCCACGGCCCCATTGGAGCAGGCGGATATGGAAGCGTTGCTGGTAATAACAGTGTATTGTCTACTCCTGCTATTGCTGGTGGTACTGCATCACCTGCAACACCTTCCACTCCATTGGCTCCACAACAACAACAAGTTCGAGAGAGACTGCGTAATCCTACTGGAAGACCACGTGGAAGACCTTCTATTTTGGAAAAGTCTTTGCGTGAGGCTTCAGCTATGCGATCAGAACGTCTTATTAAACTTGGTCACAAAGTATACAGATCAGGAGCAATACCAGGTGAATTAACAGGTCGTCCTCAAGAAGAACTCTGTGCAAGATGGCGTTGTATGTGTTGTGGTCTTACTCCAGACCTCACTACTCTTATTAGACGTGGTCCGGAGAGTATGCATAGCTTATGTGATGATTGTGGTCAGGTTTATGCCGATACTCGTAGATTTAGGGATGTCTCTATGGAGGAGATTAATAGGAATATGTCTCATACTTGTGGTCCCTTATCTAAACCTGATACCGATGAACAGCGGCTTACTAAGGATAGTTCTATTAATATTTCGGATACTCCTAAGGATCATGCTAAGGAAGTGTCGGATATCCCTTTTAACTATCCTGAGAGTGCACCACTTTCTCCGCAGAATACTTCTGGTGTCCAAGTACCTCCTAATAATGTCACTGACCCTGTCGATTATCATCCTATGCCTGATTATTCTCCTAGTCCTGGCCCTTGAATAAAGTTGTCTTAATATTTATTCACTCTTTTTCACCCCCAAAATGTAAGCATCGCTTAATCTTTCTATTTCTTTTACTTTTTTAATAATTTGTTTTTTTTTCTTTTATCTTGTGGTTCTAATACCTGAAAAACTTTCCATATATCATTAAGGTTAGTGACAATTACACACCAGTAACAACCACTACATTCCTAATGCTTTCAATATCCTTAAACAATTCGGAAACTATCAAAAGTACACTTACACTAGTAATATAAATATTTCACTTTAAACTTTATTTTAAACAAAACTAATATAAAAAACTACTGGTTATCGCTATTCTTCTTATTCTTGTTGGCATTCCACATACGCGAGAAATAACTAGTTAACCCAACATCTGTAGTGTTAATTCTCCAAGCTCCAAACATAGCTAATCCCGTTACTACCGCCAAAGAATACTTAAATACTCTTCCAAGAACAGGCCAACGACGCTGCTCAAAATAATCAAGCAAAACCTGTTGAAATCCCATGTGAACATGAAGTGGCAAAACAATCCCCATTAACATATCGTTAATAGGATGTGCTCCATATATAAAAGCTGTTGCCAAGATGGGAACTGAAATAATCGATACTGCTCGCTCATTCATCCAATGATACGACCCCTTTATACGATTAGCTTTCGGCTGGGGAACACTCGAAGGATTCGCCACTTCATCTCCAAAAAGTTGTCTAGGCAAACTACTCTTAAATAATAACGGTCTCGCTACAAACAAAACCAAATTATTACAATTCCATAGAAGACCCCGCCAAACAACAGAAAAATATTTCTTTCTCTAACAAAAATTAGTATGAATTTCCTTACAACTGTCTAAAATACATTCGTTATCATATCTAACGCCTTAAAAAAGAAAACTTACCAGTCCGCAGTGTCATACGCTGTTGCTGCTGAATACCAAACCTCCCCGTTCCTGGCGACCCTAGCATAAACTTGCCAAATTTAACAGGCTTTATAAAAGCACTAGCCATTTTCCAAATGTAATACTATGTTAATAAACCTAAAATAATGTTTTTACACCATAAAA
>JANBTM010000197.1:0-24899 GCA_027578695.1 Coemansia sp. RSA 1365 | reverse complement strand
TCTCTATTATCATAATATTTACCTAAAACTTTATTGCCAATACTTATTTGCTTTAAAAGCAGCATCCTTGGGTTTTTACGGGGAGAAAGTTGATATTGAGAGATTGTATATTGGTGCTGTTAATTGTAACAAAGCCTTAATCTTCAGCTTCTGAATCTTCTGTATTTTCTCTATTTTCTGGATTGTCTGGTTTTGTCTTTGAGGCGCTCCTTATTATAAGAAATAAAAATATACCATTAATAACAACGCCAGCAACAAGAGAGCCAGCAATTGATGCTATTGTTGCTGTACGGAGAGATGGTTCGCTGCTTTCTTCCGATTGTGCATATATCACGCCTAAATTTGCAAGCGCAATTATTATTGAAACGCAAAGATAGAACATTGTCTGTTAATATTGTGCAAAATAGTTATAATACAGTTGAGATAATTAGGTTATAAAAGTTCAGATATAGTAGCAAATTGAAAAAAAGAAAAAGCTTGTTTTATTTAAATAGTTTAATATTTGTAACGCGCCTGGTAATTTCAGTTAAGCAATTGAAATACGGGAGTATTGAATTCCAATACTATTTAATAAAACAAACTGGTAGCCAAGACTTGTTTACTATCAGTATAATTCTTTATGCACTTGGCAATACTTTTTACCAAAAGCTTTTTTGATAATTAAAATGGTTTTGTTTTTGCAAAACGCGCCAATTACTGTCTAATAAATTGTATTTGTAGCTTTCTTTTAATAAAGCAGCACTAATAGGTGATTGCATTGATAATTTTATTGAAGGTAAACTTTTTTTTATTAAACTGAAAACATTTTGGATAAACAGTTACAATAAAATATTAAAATAAAATTTTAGAAATCAAGACAACCAGAGGATAATATGCTAATATTTATAAATAGAGATGTTTAGAAACGACAAGTGTTCCTACGTGCTAGAAAAGTGATAAGATCTTGTTTTGTGGCAATGCCCAAACAAAATTTGCGAGAAGCATCAGTTACAAAAGCAACAGTATTAGTTTCAAAAAATCTTGATAATTCACTAAGAGGTGTTTCAGGAGTAATCAACCAATACTGTTTATGTATGCTAGTGTTGCCTGTGTTTTCAGAGACACCTCTATTAGGACGATGATCAAAACGCAACATAAATTTGTCGACAGGTTGATCAGGAGTTGCCACATTGTTTTCAATTAGTGTCTGAGCAGCAGACAATGTTAGATAACCAACAAGCCGACGACCCACGCCAGTAACAGGAAGTTGCGAAAAATCATGTTCCACCATAAGATTAATTGCTGTACCAATTGTATCCGATGCAGACACTGACAATGCTGCAGGTAACTGAAGATCCTCAATAGATGCGCCGCGGAATTGTCCCAAACGTTTGCGCTGAAGGTCATCTAGCATTCTAGAATCCAGCAGATCGTGAGCCAACATCCAATCGTCTGACAACAGCGTGTCTCCGTAATTGCGTGCAGTGTCGCCTAAAATAACCACTATGCGTTGTGAAGGCTGCAGAGCAGACATGGCGTACATTCGTGCTGCAGCAACAGAAGCACCTGCAGCTGGTCCAGAAATAACACCACCCCGAACTAACCTTCGGGCCATGGAATATGCAACGCGATCGCTGACCTGAATCCACATATCTATGGATCCAGGAACCAACGCCTGTGGTGCATAGGGGCGTCCAATGTCTTCACATAACCAACGCCTGGCAAGTGGATTTGCATTGCCCTGCTCACCAATAGCCGAGTTTGATGGCTCCACACCCACCATCTGAAGTTCCGGCAGCCGCTTCTTTAGCGCACGGGACAGATGCGTTGCAGCATTTCCAGTATCAACACCCAATACCAGCGCATCGAGCTTGCCATCTGTCTGTTCAAAAAGTTCATCAGCCAGCTCCTCATAGCATGCGGTAAAATCCCACTCATCCAACTCTTCATCAACATACACTGCACCAGAGTGCTGGGCAACGATTCTTTTGCCAATTTCTACGGGGTGTTCAGGAGATCCTGGAAGCGCACCATCAAGTGTGCGAACAATATCCATTACACCTGCTGCTTTAAGTAGTCTCACACGATCCGCAGAAGTGCGTTCGGGAATCAAACACAAAAGCTGTCGTTGCAACATGGCTAAGCTAATAGCCAGGTTTCCTGCTCCTGCAACCACTAATAACGCGTTCTTCTCGATTCCTCGTGCATCGAGCTGCTGAACAATAGACTTTGCAACCCTGTCTTTTATTGAAGCTCCAGGGTTCATGTACTCTAACTTTCCGTATATTTCTGCAGAAAGTCGCTCACTGACGCCCTCCACCTCAGATAAGCTAACCATTGGTGTCCGACCAATTGTCGCGGAGATGTTTGTAATTCGAAGACCAGACATATTTCTTTTTAAATAATAGTGTAAATTCCTTTTTGCAACAAAGTAAAAAAAAAAGAGTAAGAAAATTTTTGTGAGCTGTAGAGTCAGAGCAGATGGGATCTGAGAAGGATAAGGGTTGCTTTCTTTCCGGATTGTGTAGTGGGGGGAGGTTTGTAGCAGGAAGAGTAAATCACCAGAGTTTAAAAATCCATAGAATCCATTTCCATCGGATAAAGACCTGTTAATGATCTTTTCATCATATAAGCATCCTCGCCATCCGCATAATACTTTGCTTCGGTATGATCCACATCAAATTTAAGAGTCTTCTTATAAAGCGCATAAGCAGCCTGATTTGATACACGCACATGCAGTGATACAAATTTAGCGCCAAAAACCTCAACCATTGCACGCTGCGCCTGACTCATTAGCCTCTCAGCAAGTCCCAGTCGCCGATAACTGCGCAGTACAGACAGTGAAGTGATGTGACCGTTGAGGGGCGTTGATGTCGAATCATCATCGTCCATTTTTGTCAGCACATATCCTACAATACGACCCTGCTCGTTTTCTGCCACATACGAAAGTTGTGGCCATGTCGCCAGGTGATACAAATAATACTTCATTTGATAGTTTTCTGGTAGATTCGTAATATTACATTGCTGCATCTCTATCAGGTCCTTAGCCTGTGCTGGTCTAATAGTAATCATATTGTAAAGAAAATGCGTCCTAGTTTATCAAATTGTTAGAAAAAATAGTATATGAAATTTGCTAGTAAGGATGAGCTTAGGAATAAAAGTGCTCATCGAATTTTTTCCTTTCGGAGCTTGGATACCACATTCAACAACGCTTGATTTGATATGATTCTTATTCTAGTTTTGGGAATAACTGACTTGCACCAGGCAATGGTTTAGGCAGAGGCGATATGTGCCAACCAGCACCAAAGCTCGAATGTGACCACATACGCTGATCTAAAGGTACAGCAAGATGGTCTAATAGACGAGAAGCCTTCTCAGGCATAACAGGCAAAAGCATAATGGCAGCCTGGCGCACAGCCTCAAGTGCATAGAACAACACAACCTGCAACCTTAAGCGACTGTGCTCGTCTGTGCGTTTGGCAATGTTCCAGGGTTCATTCTCAGTTACATATTTGTTGGCCATAGACAACGTATCGAAAATCAGCCCAAGTCCTCGACCAAATTCGCCCTGATCAAAACTGGCAGAAACATTTGCTGGTAATGCAGAAAGCGCATCCCTAAATGGTACATCAGCTATATCAGCATGCGTCTGTTGTTGATAAGCAATTGCAGAGAAAAGAGACAGATCAGGATTAAGACGATTTGAAAGACAGCGAGAAGCCAGATTAGCTAGTTGACCAACCAAATCTTTTTTGTAGCGTACCAGCACCTCTTCGTCAGAGTAGTCACCATCATCAGCAATCCCGCCATTACGAATAATAAAATATCTGATGGGATCCAATCCAAACTTCGAAATAACCTGAAAAGGATCAACTACATTTCCTTTACTCTTGGACATTTTCTGTGTGCCCATGGTCCAGTGCGCATGTGCCAATATGCGTTTTGGTAACGGCAAACCAGCTGCCATAAGAAGCGCCGGCCAATAAACAGCGTGGAAGCGAACAATATCTTTACCAACTACTTGAACATCTGGTGGAAAAAACGAAGGCTGACTGTTTGAATTCCATGGAAACCCATCCACAGTTAGATAATTAATAAGCGCATCAACCCACACGTATATTGTGTGTTGATCGTCCCCAGGCACTGGAATTCCCCAGCGAAGTCGATCCCGAGGACGTGAAACTGAAAGATCATCTAGGCCTGTTTTTAACCACTCTAATACCTCATTTCGTCGGATATTGGGATAGATTACATTCGGATTCTCCTCAATCCACTCTATCAGCCTATCACGAAACATTGATAGCCTGAATTTATAGTTGACTTCCGATACCCATTCAACAGGTTGACCAGATTCGATTGCAAACATCCCTTGTTTACCAGTTGCCGGATCAATACGTTCTTCAATCTGGCTCTGAGTGTAGAACGCCTCATCCGAGACTGCATACCATCCACTGTGTTCTCCTTTGTATATAAATCCACGCTCAACCAGTAAATTCCAAAACTGTGAAACTGCCTTATAATGTCGTGCATCCGTAGTGCGAATAAAGTCAGTAGGTCTGGCATTAGCAACAGTCATCAGCTCACGAAACCGATCTGAGAATTTTGTACAAAACGGCAGCGGTTCCTCCCCATGAGCTGCCGCTGCCTGTTGTATTTTTAGACCATGCTCGTCAGTTCCACCTGATAGCTTAGTAGTTTTTCCTAACAGCTGCGCATATCTACGGATTGTGTCTGCTAGTACAATGGTGTAGAAATGACCGATATGTGGGACTGAGTTGACATAGAAAATAGGCTGAGTGATATAAAATTTGTCCGCTGTCTTGGTTCCCAATAGCCGCACTCTTAAAAGTCGTGCAGATAAACCAAGTGCTGTGCTACGGATAAGTGGTCGAATGCACAGCAACATTCTCGTCAGACTGTAAATAATAAAAAAAAAAAAAGCTAGCTAACCAAGAAAACAACAGCAACATTAACATGGTTTTCAGACCCCACAGTAAGCAAAACGATTATAATCCGTGCTTACGACGATCTAATCACCATCTTATCTCGAGGTGGGGAAAAAAGATGTTGTGCGAAACTTTGTATCTGCTTTCTTTGGGTTTTTCTCGATTAGACATTGCGCTTTCTTTTTCTTAGGAGATTTTGAAGGAGTAGGAAATGACGTTCACTGGTAAAATTACAGCGGCAGCTGTTAGCACTACTAGATTCACTACCAATGTGTCTCGTTTGGCTGCACGCGCAACTACAAGCGCAGGTGTTTTACCAAGCGCAAAGGGCGAACAAAGTGTCTACCATAGCAAGGCCTCTGCACTAGGCGCGGGTAGCTCCAAGACAAGCTTTACCAGTAAGTTTTTTTAAAAGTTGATTGAAAGTTTTCTTTTTTTGAAATCCGACACAAATCTGAACCACAGTAATACTATGGAGCATTGATAACTTTTTTAAACTAACTTTTTATAATTGTTTTGTGGGTTATTTTGTAGCTATGACGACAGCTTTTACGCAGCAACGCTTTATGTCTGGATTTGCAGCAGGCCCAGGTACAGAGAAGATACCTTCGTTTGCGGATTATACCAAGGAACGCTCAGCAGACAGCAGTCGTGCATTTACATACTTTATGCTGGGAGCATCTGGAGCAGTACTTACTGGAGCTGCGCAGTCTTCGGTTCATGGTTTCCTTACAAACATGGGAGCTTCCGCAGATGTGTTGGCAATGGCTAAAACTGAGGTTGATTTGAGCTCTATTCCATTGGGCAAGACTGTGACTATCAAGTGGCGTGGTAAGCCTGTGTTTGTCAAGCACCGCACGCAGGAGGAGATTGACGATGCAAATGGCGTCAATATGCAGGCACTGCCGGATCCTCAGGATGATGCTTCGCGTGTACAGATTCCAGAGTGGATTGTTGTAGTGGGAATCTGCACTCATCTGGGTTGTGTACCGACAACTGACTCGGGAGACTATGGCGGCTGGTACTGCCCTTGCCACGGATCCCATTATGACGTCTCTGGTCGCATTCGCAAGGGTCCGGCTCCCCTGAACATGGAGATTCCCGAGTACGCCATTGAGGGCGAGAAGCTTACCATCGGTTAAACACTTTATCTTTAGCTGTTCCGCGGCATTCTTTCCCTTTTTTTATTAGGCCTTTTCTCTACTCTTAAATACACTTTATGTTTTTCGATTAGCGAAGTGCTAGGGCGGTTCAGTCTGTGGGGGAATTAGTGGGGGAACGGTACTAGTGATTTGGGTTATCCCAAAGGGAAAACGTGGGATAACTGCGTTGTTTCTTGCATGCAGTGGCAAACACACCCCCCTCCAACTCTTTCTGATTTGTCGCAGCATTTTGTATTTTTAGTTTATAGAAGGCATTCCTATAATGGAAAATTACAAGAGAAAGCGCGAGAAGCAACGTGTTAGAGTGCGGAGCAAATATGAGATAATTGGGTTTATCAGCTCTGGTACATATGGACGCGTATACAAAGCACGACCACGAGAAGGGCCACAAGTGGAGTTGGCAATTAAAAAGTTCAAACCAGAACGCGAAGGAGAAGCAAGACCAAGTAGTGGAATATCACAGTCGGCATGTAGAGAGATAGGATTGTGTCGAGAACTACATCATGAAAACATAGTGGAATTATGTGAAGTGTTAATGGATGATAACGCTATACATATGGTGATGGACTATGCAGAGTTTGACTTGCTCTCTATAATGCAACACCACACGCATCATCTACGCAAACCTATGACAGAATTAGTTATAAAATCTTTGTTGTGGCAACTACTCAATGGTGTGTCATATCTACATGCCAATTTGATACTCCAGCGAGATCTTAAACCTGCTAATATCATGATTACTTCTAGTGGAGTAGTTAAGGTAGGTGACATGGGATTGGCGCGAGTATTTAGACGACCGTTTCAGCCTCTATACAATGGTGATAAGGTTGTTGTTACAGTTTGGTATCGAGCTCCAGAATTGTTGCTAGGTACACGTCACTATACGACAGCAGTGGATATGTGGTCAGTGGGATGCATTTTTGCAGAGATGTTGGCACTCCGACCAATATTCAAAGGCGACGAGATTAAGATGGAAAAGAAGCAGATTCCTTTCCAACGCAATCAAGTGAACCGGATCATCGAGGTGCTTGGTACGCCTACAAAGGAGCAATGGCCTACAATGGAACTAATGCCAGATTATGCCCAAATGAAACAGTTTCGAAACTATCCGAATGCGCTCAAAGCATGGTTTACTAATACTGGTCACAAGTCCGAGGCTGGATTACAATTGCTATCTAGTCTGCTTGAGTATGATCCTGAGCGTCGAATCACTGCAGAAGACGCACTTGATCATCCTTACTTTCGTGAAGAACCTCGACCGGCTCGTCATCCGTTTCTCGAACAGAATATCAGTTATCCGAGACGTCGTTTGACTCTGGACGACCTCTGTGATGCGAAACCACAGCATCCAAAGATTCCACCACACTCAGAGTCAGGCTCATCTATGAATACTGTCGCCTAGTAACCTTTTATATATATATTTGTAATGTGCGCAACAATTTTGTTTTCTTTTAGAATGTGTTATTGGCAAAACATAGTAGCGTTGAAGGAATATCTTTTAAGTATAGAAACGTGTTCACGCTCACGAAGACTAGATTTTAAGGGAGGAGGGGGAAGCTGTAGCTTTTCCAGATTTGTACTAACGTTTATTCTTTTTCTGCGGAACAAACGTATTTTTTTTTTTGTTTTCTTCTTTTTTTAACGCATGTCTTGCGTAAATTCATTGCTTTCTAAACTAGAGTCGTATCTGTCTTGTGTAAAGTGTCATCGCAAGCTTGTACACCCAAAGATTATCAGCTGTAAGCATAGTATCTGTCGTATCTGTCTAGACCAACTTCTTTCTCTCAGCAGTCCATTATCGTTAGCAAAGTGTCCAGAGTGTCATAAGGAGATAGTAGATAGCAACGTTATACAAGAAAACCAAGAAGCAGATCGTTTGTTACAGTGCTACTATAATATTAAACGATTGAGCAAAGAGTATCCGCAGTCGGAAGCAGAAAATATTCTACAACGCACCAACAGCATACAATCCGACAATACTGTAGAAACAGTTGAGAACCTCCCGACATCACCCTTTACACTTCAACCACTTGTTTCGGATTCATCACCTTCCAACTCACAACCAATGTCATCCAGTAGGAATATCCGTAACTCAGCAGTACAACACGCTGACTTGGTAGATGAGTTGGTAAACGAATCTGGCAGTGAAACAGACCTCGATTTACCGGATCCAAGCACCTTTCTGTCAAGTAGTCCCACTCATCAGGCACCAGATGCTACAGTGACGTTTGTGCCGGAGACTCCACCAAGTCTTATATCCAATCCTAAAGAAGATATACAGCAGGATACGACACCGAAAAGTACCCAGCAACGTGTCACTGCGACGTATTCTGCAAAAAATTCACCACGCGCATCTGTATCCAGTAGAAGGTCACTTAATCCTAATCTAGATATGCGTCAGGAACAGGGAGGTATAAATGGCAGTCCTACACACAAACGTAGACGAGAAGCGCTGCTTGTAGGAGCCAGCAGCCTTACTGCTGTTAATGGATCGAGCACTATTGATAATGTAAAGAGTATTGTAGTAGCCAAAGATACAAAAAGCCCACAACCTGCAACTCCACGCAGAGGTCGCAAGAGAACGTCCGAGGCTGTCACGACAGTAGAGACAGAGACGAGTGTGTTACAGACGCCGCAACGCAAACGATCAACTCAAAATGACAACGTCGGTACAGCTGTAGCAAGCAAAACTGTCGGAACTACTGGTGTAGCGTTGCGGTTACTGACTACTGGATTGAGTGATGCTCAACTTGGACGACTGCGACGCGCAGCAAAGCAAATGATGGAGCAGCAGCTTGCTACCACAATAGGTATCCACAATAACACCGAGCTTCTAGGTCTTCCTGCGCAGAAGGGTGGTTATACACACTTGGTTGCTGCAGTTAGTAAGGATGGTCGTGCCTCGCGCACATTCAAATACCTGGCGGCATTGACATCCGGAGCATGGTTGGTTACTGTTGACTGGCCGTTGGAGAGTGTTAAAGCACAGAAGCTTCTACCAGAGGCCGATTTTGCTGTAAAAGGAGACTGCGCCCTGCCAAATTATTCGGTGACGGGACTACGTTCGATACATGAACTACTTTGCAAATATCAGATACATTTGTGGCCCAGTAGTGGATGGGACTCTTCTGCGCACACACAAGCAGAATTGGAACGTCTGATTCATGCAACTGGAGCTAAAGTCATTGATGCTTTGCCTGCTTCTGAGAGTTTGGGTAGTGCAGAAAATGATGCTCCCCTTCACGACAATTTGGGTTTCTCCGGTGCTCGCAAAAGTACTGGCAATGGAGTTGGTAGCATGGAGCGAGAGCTTAAAGGGGTTCCGGCAAAATACAGATGGCTTTTTGAACTACCTGTGAGGGAGGATGTGCCGGTTGTGCTGGTGGATAGCAGCAGTCTTAAAGGAGCACGAAGCAACATTGCATTAGGTGCTATTGTCAGCGCCACTGGTGGTGGTATTCCATGTAGAACAAAATCATGGTTATTTGACTGCATTTCAGCAAACACAACACTATAAAAGTAGTTTTCATGAGATTTTTTTTTTTAACAAGTCTATCATAAGATAATAAAATCAAAAGTAAGAATGTTTTTTTTTTGTCTAATAAAGTATAAAAAAAAATTGGTTTAAAATCAATATGATTTTGCTCAAAAGACCAAGATAGTCAATGAGAGCCAAACATTTTCTTAAAGAAAGATTTATGAATTCCAGGTAAAGCCATACCAGTAGGGTTACCAGATTTGACAGTTTGCAAACCATTATTTCCCGCTGTTGAAGACGTAGGTACTGTAGCAACCGCAGTAGTAAGTGGAATAGTACTGGTACCATTAAGAGGACCAGATCTAATGGCGGAACCTATCTTGTTAGTACCTTTAAACCCCGAAACACGTTTATAGTTATCAGCCAAATATGTAATCTGCCGATTATTAAATGCACCACGTCGTTTATGACGCACATGTTCTATTGCGTCCAATGGATCCATGCCTTTCTCAATAAGAGCAACTACAAAAATACAACCCAATATTTAGTTTAGTGTGTGCATATATTTGCTCTAAGCATCGGAAATTACAATGCATTAATTGCATATTCCTTTACAATTTAATTACAAATCAGTACATAAAAACTCCCCCCAATCATGCTCCTGAATACTGCAACAAAAAAAAATAGGAATGGAATCATGGACATGCAAAACAATACACACATGTGGGTTTTGGGATAACAAGATACTTACCAGCTACTAATACAGGAGCACGACCCAGTCCCGCAACGCAATGTACAGCAATTGTAGATGGCTCCGATTGCCCCTCACAATTCTGAGCACTAGCAACCCGTGCATTGATCAACTCAAGCCACCGCTTCAATACAGCAGATGGTGGCTACAAAAACACTTCCTCATCCACAAACAAATATTAGATTAGTATTACTGCTATATCATATCTATATGAACAGGAACAAGTACATTTGTTTTTTTGAAAAAGGATATTTACCACATCACCGTCCTTGAATGGCAAGTCCTATTCTTTGAATAATAATTGTATGTCATAGATGTGAACATTTCCACATAACATACCAATAAAATAATGTTGCAGATGACCAACAGAGAAAAAAAGGGAGGTTATTAGCATTAGACAATAGTAATCAAGGGTCCATAAGATTATTGCAGATATTTGCCCTACTTCTGGTAGAGTATGGATTAATACAAGTACTTACATGAACCTGAACATTACGACTCTCAACACGTTCTTTCATGTAAGTGGGTTCACAAACACGAACAACATCTGTGACATTCAACCGAGCAAACTCCTAACATTACCACAAGAAAAACCAAGATTATTTTAATAATCGAATCGATTCTGTACAATTCATAAAAAAAATACAGCAAGCCATTCCCTTCTCATACAAAAAGTGATAGAATTGTCATTAGATTTCAGAAAGTGGAGCTGGTTGGATTGTCAACATTCCGTTTTAAAAGGGGAGGCATTCCTCGTTCAATCAATCTCGTGGGCGTGTTTGTTTTGTGTAGCTTTCCAATCCGTCAAAACAAAAAAAAAAATGGCTCAGTTGATAGTGTAAATCTCCCCCCCCCCCCCAAAAACAAAAGCACACAAGGAGTGCTTCTTAAAAGCACTAAAAGTAACAAATTACAACTGTAATATACTCTGCAACTTATATCCTGCTAGGGAAATTAAGAGTATATTGGAAAAGGCTTACCTTCAAATAAAGCGGAATCGTACTGTTAGTTGGACAATCCATTATAAGGAAGCGATGATATTTGTCATATTCAATTAACGAAAAGCTATTCGCCAAAGGTGAAGCTTTTCCCAAAGGCTTACGACCACCAACATTGGACGTATTGTAGCTAGCTACAGAAACCATCTTCGCCATCAATAAAAAAAAAAAAAGAGTCCTAGGAATTGTTATCGAGTCTAAAATAACCAAATACGCTTTTAAGAACTTCCAGGATATAAGCCTCAATATATGCCAAATAAAAAAAGCCCTCCCTCACACTAGTAGGGAGGAGGAAAGAGAGATTTAGAAGCAAATGTTAGTGCAAGACGGAGAAAGAAAAGCAGCCGAGTTTTGGCCAAACGATACAAGAGGCAGCTTAACCTGGAAGTCTACAGGGCAGCAGCGTACACCACTGTTCATTGGAAAAAAAGATACAAGCAGTATTATGTTTTCTTTTGTGCAAGACAAAAAAATCAGAACAAGTGTCAAACTGCACTTTTTAAAACCAAAAACCGACGTTATTATGTTCTTGGAATAAAAAGTAGAAAAAAGTGACTAAATTGTCCTTAAAGCAAGGAAGAAAAGGTGTTGGGAAATTAGTCTTTAGAATTGGAAGAAAAAAAAAAAGATTTGTATACTGAAAAGAGATCGATGGAAGGCATAGGGGAAAAGAAAGTGCTCAGGAAAATCAGGTGGGTCTTCTTTTTGGGTTTTTTTTGTGTTGGGTATTTCCCGATCACTGAAAAAAAATGCTTTCCCAGATTTTTTTTGCATGACTTTCCCATTCACCTATGGCATTTTCATCCCCCCCTTCTCCTCTCTTCCAGGCCGAGAAGCACCAAAAAGCTCCTCATGCCAACATCATTCGCGTCTCCCACATTCGCTTCCAATCTCTTCCGATAATAGATTGTTACCAGACACTGATGAAGGTTAAAACTCCACCTTCACAGTTGACTCTTTTGGCAACCCAAGAAACCGCTTTGTTGGCTTTGTAAACCAAGCCTTAGATCATCTGTGTCAGATTACTTGATCTGAGGGATCAAGTAATCTGTTTCATTACTCAGCCATGCGCTTAGCAAAGAAACTGCTAGTTCCTTCTCAAAGCCCTCTAAATATTTCTTTCACCCACCTCTCACTAAAAATATAATGCGCACAACATTGTCAACTCTGGTGGCATTGGTAGTAAGCACCACAAGCGTGTTTGGGTCGTTATTCGGAGGCGACACTCCGCAGACAAATGCGCCAGTATTGGAGAAAGGCTGGGAGTATGTCACTACCGGTAGCACTATCAAGCTGGCTCATGTGAAAACCGATACGCGTCTGACCATGCCACAGGTTAGTTACGGCGGCGGTAGCCAGCAGCAGGCTGTGACGGCCCAGGGCGACGCCTCACTGACAAAAGCCCTGTGGCGTGTGGAAGCCCTAGACGCAAAGGTGCGTGGCGCGCCTGTGTCATGTGGATCGCGCCTTCAACTAGTCAATAGTGATAGTGACCATAGTCTACACTCGCACTCCGCTCACCGGTCGCCGCTTTCTTCCAGTCAGGAGGTCTCGGCTTTTGACGGCCGCGATGACGGAGACATATGGACAGTTGAGTGTCTGAAGGGTGAGGAGCTCTGGCGCCGCGAGACCCCCGTTTATCTGCGTCATGTCGACACTGGCAAGTACCTTGCATCGTTGTCCGCTAAGAAATACCGCCAGCCTATCTCGGGCCACCAGGAAGTCAGCGCCGGGAAAAAACCCGATGCCAATGCGCAATGGATGGCACTCGAGGGCTACTATTTCTCGCGCCGCCCGCAGACTCCGCAATAAGCACGGAACCCCCTGAGTGTTTCATGTACGTGACGTAGTTCATTTCCTTTCATATGCATTCAAGCTTAACAAGAAATCATTGGCACTCGGCCCACTACCAACAATGCGTATGTGCTTAGTCTTTGGGTGCACCAATGTGCACCGTGCTACACTCCAGCGTGCGCAGGTTTAACAGCACCACAGTGTGTGTGGTAGAAAAGGTTGGAATAGCTATAACATGGGTTTCCTGCGCATCGGTGCCTTTGGCCATTACCACGTCAAACGCTGGCTGGTTGCCGAAAAAATAGATGTGGGGACAGCGCCGCACAATAAACGGGTCGTATTGGGTAAACGGATAGCACCATAGCGTGTCAGGTGCTGAGGGCGCAATGTGTCGCCACAACAGAGAGCGTGCTGCCAGCTGACATGGCGACTCATTATGCACGGCGTAGCGCGACAGGTCTTCGACGTTCTGTCCCGAAGAACCCAGCAGCAGCGTGCCGTCAATGTCAATGTATGCGGGGTTTGTAGTGCTGCGGAATCCCGAATACGTCCTACACTGTGTAAACATCCCTGGGTGCAGTGGCTGCTGTGGCAGCGCTATGTCGGCCGGGTCGCGGCTGCCTGGCATCAGCGTCAGCGGCATGGTTGCAGCAATGTCAGCCAGAAATTCATCAACCGCCGCAACCAGCCCCTGCACGGGCACCCGGTCGTTTGCACGTGGGTCTTCCGTGTGTCCAAGCGGCGGCTCTGGGATGTGTGTGACCCCGGCCACTATTGTATGAACTATCTGTGCGCTGCGGCGTTGATCCGCCGACCCACCCGCATTGCCGCAGAGATACTCCGCCAGCAGCTGCATTTCCAACGTCACCGGTTGCTCAACTGAGGCGTTGAGCCCCGACACCAGTGCCACGAACTTGTCCTGTGTGTCATCCACTGCGCGCGCTGGCTGAGGCGCCATCCCCGCAAAGCACATGTCAATGACGTCGAATTGTCCATCAGGCGTCTCACTACCCATCACTGCCGCAACCACGCCCGACGCAATAGTCGCTGTGTCTATTGCTGCACCCACAAGGCGGATGCGTCCGGATTCGTCCTCCAGATGAACCTCCTCTCCTTCGCCGCGGTAAGTCTCGGGCACCTCCGGCGAAGCAATCCAGTGGGTCTTCTCCACTTGCTCCAATGTACTAGGCTTGGCTGTAGTATCTATAAATATTGTTCCTATGATGTAAGTGGGTTCGGGACCTTCTACATTCAACACCCGTTGCGTCCACTTGATCTGCTGCTTTTGACCTTCCCACTTCTGTCTTGCGTGTTCGTGCACGTGAGGTTTAAGAGTATTCAGTCGCTGATAGTATAATTTATTGTATTGTCGTGTATACGTTCTCCTTCCAATCTTGAATTCGGACTTGTACTTGTCAGAATCATCTTTTACCACACGTACGCGTTGGAAAACTTCCTGATCCACTTCCATCGCCAACATCACAATAGAAGGAAGATAACAAGCAGAGTTCACTCTTATAGAATAAATATTAAGCAATTGCAAAAAAGAAAAAAAGAAAAAAAAAACCAAAAAGCTACAAAATAAATCTGTTGTGCTCGTGAACAACAAAGCTTTCGCGTCTATTAATTCAATCAAAATGTATGCTACGCGTGAATACACGCGTCTTATGATTAAATCATGATTCAAAGAAGCTTTTCCAGTGCATCAGTCTCAATACCTGGGAAATGTTTTTTGGCAGCAGATAATGCGCTACGCAGCGGCTTACAGGCTTCTACAGCGTGCTTGCCATTTTCAGTGGTACACAGTGTAATGAGGAACTCCACCGCCTGCTCAAATGCCGGACCCGCGCCCTGATCCGTGTCCGCCATATCTTCCAGTGCCGTTGCCACCGCATCGACAAAGCCCATCTCGGCAACGGCGTTAGGCAAATACATTCCCGGTCTCAGCTTCTCCTCCGTCTCAGTGTCAACTGCATCATCGATTAGCGAGCGTAGCAAGAAGAACGCCTTCTGTCGCAACCCACTCGTCCCATTCTCAATCGCTAACATAAGCGTTGGAAGCCCATTAATACCAATAAACTCTGTGAGACCCTGTACGTTACCACGCACACACGACGACACGCAATAAAGCGCCTTAGTCCGTACGTTGTTGTCATTATCGTCCTTGAGCACTCGCAACGCACTCTCCAGTCCGTTGTGACTGGAAAAGTTTGCTTGTGCTTTTGGATTGTTTTGCACTGCCGTCCCACTAACCCATAGCGCACCCACGCGAATACTCGGATCGCTCGAATCAAACAGTTTTATGAGTCGTGGCCACATTCCCAGAGGCTCCAGATTCATGGCATTGTCGATGTTCTCCACCAGCATTTCTAGGTCATCTAAAGCAATCTCGCGTGCCTCAAGTGGAGTATCCTTGTGCTCAACGGCGTCTAAACATTCTGTCATCTGTACTGAAGCAGGCTTGCCAAGTATGACGTCGATTATTGCAGGATCCAACGGCTCTGGCTTCGGATGCGTGCTGTCTCGTGGTGGTGCGTCTTCACTAGCCGTAGCGCCGTTGATTATTGCCCACTGAAGTAGAGATTCCATTTTGATAAAAAAAAAATTTTTTGTGTAAAAAGGGGTTAGAAAAAGAGTTGCGGGAAAAGGCAAACTAGCAAAGAAAAGAACCCTTGTTTCCTTTTCATGGTGCCACGGGTGCGGAGGGGACGAGGGGGTATTTTTGGCCAAGCCTTGATGTTCCTCCCCACAAACACACACAATAACATCCACTTTTGCTTTTTCTGTGTGCTCATCACATTTGTGTGCCTCATTCTGTATTCTTTGTGTTTCTAAACACTTCCGTGCACTGTCTCTCACCTGCATCGCAAACAAATGACAAACCCGACTGCATCTTCGGGGAATATGCCAGATGCCCCCACCATTGCCACAGTCAATCCCACCAGTGGTCTTTCCAAACCAATACATGAGCAGAAAGACACACCACCATTAGAGGAGTCTGAGCAGCAACAGCTGCCACAGTTGAACCAGGATATCGAAGGTTCTAAGGTAGAGGATGAAAGTCATATACCGGATGGCTCTACGACACTGCCAAAAACATCGCCCGACATGGGGGAGCTTTTATCAGAACCGAAGAAGGAGTTGCCAGACTCAGAGTTGCGGGAAAATACATCACAGGCTTTGGAACCAGTCTCTGAGTCTCGGGAAAAGACATCTTCCACGTCAGAGCGGGATCTAGAACTAATTCCAGATACATCTCCACAGCCAGCACCAAGTATACAACCAGAGCCAATACCGCAAGCCCACGTTGAATCATCATCAAGGGTGGAAGGTGGAGAGAATGTGGTTGCTGACACGATTCCACAGGGTATGCGGCGTGTGTCAACGTCGTCATCCCGTGTTCACGATGCAATTCAGGACATAATCAGCCAGTTTGATCCACTCAAAGTCAGCGCATCGACCTCTCAACTTGCGGATGATGGTGCGGCACGGGCAGCAGCAGTGGAAGAAGAACGGAGGCAGGCGGAGTTGCGGGCGCGGTTTGAGCCAGAGACTGATGGATTCAGCTACAACGACTTTCTACAGCAACTACGAGCGCCTGCTGCAAAAGCAGTGGCACGGACAGTCAAAAGTTTTCTAACAGAGTTCAGCCGACGACCAATGACGTTGAGTGAACAGGTGCGGTTTGTGCACGAATTTCTGGACTTTATCACAGTGAAGATGCGCGAGAGCGAAATATGGCAAAATTTGTCTGACCGCGACTTTGACAATGCACGTGAGGGTATGGAAAAGCTGGTGATGAACCGACTTTATCCAATGTGTTTCTCTCCTTCAACATCTGACGACACTGACAAGGACCATGTAATAAGAGAGAAAATGAGTCTGTTCCGATGGATACGCGAGGATCATTTGGATATTCCAACCAGCCCACAGAACGCTGCGTTCTTGCAGTTTGCAAAATCCGAACTGCTCAAAATGAACAATTTCAAATCGCCACGCGACAAAGTCATCTGCATTCTCAACTGTTGTACAGTGGTTTACGCACTACTGCGCAATTCTGGCAGCACCGATGCGGTTGGGGCAGACCGTTTTTTGCCACTACTAATCTATGTCGTCATCACTGCTAATCCACCTCGATTGGTGTCTAACATCCAATATATCACTCGTTTCCGCTCACTCGAACGCATGCAATCTGAAGCTGGTTATTATGTTACCAATCTGCAGGGTGCTGTTACCTTTATTGAGTCCATGGATGCTTCGTGTTTGTCGATCTCCCAGGAAGAATTCGACAAAAACATTGAAATGACCATCTGGGAGATCGACATTGAAAAACGCAGCAAAGAAAAGCAAGCGCTGCCTCTGGTTCATCAGCCGCGCATTCCAGTTGATGTTGGCGCTGAACGTGCACAGTGGCTGTTGGACCGCAGTAGTGATCTGGCCAAAAGCACGCTTGAGAAAACTAATACTTTTGTCGGGCGTCTAATCTCTGAACTCTCAACGCCGGGCTCAGATATCACACAGGAGTCGCCGCGACAGTCTGCCACACCTCAGGGACGCACTTCTAACCCCGATGCCGATGCTGAGGTAAATGGCGCCGAGGCTGTGGACCGGGCTAACTGGAACTCGGCATTGGCGCTTGTCCACGATATGTTTCCTAACATTGATGGTGATGTTGTGGAGCTTGTTTTTGAGTCCAATCGTGGTGTTGTATCGCGTACCATTGAACAGTTGCTGGAGATGTCCATGGGCAACGAAGCCCTCCAGGTTGCCATCGAAAATGAAAGCGATGAGGTGCTGCTGGAAGACGACAGTGTTCCACAGGTAGCATCGAGCTCTGCGCAGAGTCGTTCACAGCTTGCTGTAACTGCTGCGCCTACTTCTTCCTCAACCGCCAATGTTGGAGGTCAGAGTGAGGTCGATGAAATGGAGAAGTGGAAGGGTCACTGGGCAGATGAGGACGATGATAGTGATGCCGAAGAGCGCGAGGACCACGCTGCGGCTATTGACAAATCTCAGAGCGGCCATCCAGTCCCCGCCAATGACTTAATCCCTGTCAAAAACTCAGATCCTGCCAATGACAAGATCGGTAATAAACAACCAGCACCCGAGACTGAGCGTCCACCCACACCACCAAGCAAAGACAATGTTCGGGTGAATAGCAAACCAGAGGCTGGTGGAGTTATTAGCAGTACCACACCGGATACTTCTGGAGACGAAGAGCTTGCGCGACGACTACAGGAAGAATTTGAGCAACAGGCCCAGGAAGAGCAACAACGTCTGGACTAAGTATTTTATATTTGTCATTAGTCTTTTTTGTAGTACATGTCTTGGGGTTTTCTTACTGTAGAATTATTTACGGGGCCTTTTTTTCTTTGAAAATATACGGTTCACTACAACTTTAAGCCATTATTATTGGTAAACAAATACTGGACAGACATGCCTCCGAGTGCCAATGTAAACCTAGTGTTGTGGGCGGTGTGGCTAAAAAAACTTTTTTAAACTACAGCCCAAATGGCACTCGGTTGAATTTCAATAGCAGTGGCGTTGTGTATAAAACTGGACAATGTGAAAAGTTGACAATATTTTTATAGTTTGAATATTGATTTCCAAAAAATATTTGGATAATTATTCTTGTGTTGGTCATGGATGTTTAGTGCATCCTGTGACATTTTCTTTAGATATTTTCGTATTCTTTTTTTCAATGTAAACAATATAATTTTTTATATTCAACGCCAGCTGATGGCTATTGTAAAAAAAATCAATAGAGGCGTTTTTAAAAGTAGGCAGATGTGAGTGTGGAAAATGAGCTGGGTTTACTCTGAAAATACCACCACCCTCCTTTTTTCTTTATCAATTATGCGCGTATAACCATACTATTCTCATAACTGTATCTGACTGGTTTGCTTATCATATCTGCATTTAAGAAAATGCTATCAATCGACGAGCTACTCGAACTCACACTAACTGATACAAACACATTTACCACTGAGAGGCTTTGGGGCCCACCAACCACACCAAACGCATATGGTGGGCAACTTGTTGGACTTTCTCTGGCAGCGGCATTTAGAACTGTCAACGATAACTACATTGCACGGGTAAGTACTGGACTATCCCAGCACTTGCATTTCATCTGAAACAACATCCAAATAGGCTACATACTAATTTAATTATCCTGGAAATTTAATTACTATAGTCGGTACATGCGCAGTTTCTTAGAAGCGTCGACAAGCTCGAACCAATTGTATTTAAAGTGCAAGCATTAAACTCTGGTATGTTAATATGCTAATGTACCAACATTGCCTTCCTAAAAAGAAACCCACGTGTAAGCTAAATATTGACAGTTGATCTGCTGTAACAGTACAATTTAGGACGTCGCCACACCTCGCGTGCAGTGAATGGATTTCAGAACAACAGACTGGTTATGCAAACTGTGTGTAATTTAATTCTTCAAACACCGCCAGTGCATCAGACCAGCTATGGATACCAGGTACGTTAATCACCGCAGTAAAATATTATGCACAAGACCACACGACCTCTAACAACTTGCGTTTGCTCATTGTTAATTTAACAGCACACACACTTCTGCTAAAATACATGCAGCTTAATTTATGCAGAAAATTAGAAACCAATGCCCGCAGTAGCAGCACCAGGACAAGACACCAATTGTCCATATTTTTTAGATCCCCAGGGGTATCCGAACAACTTTCCAGTAAAGGTCTGGGTAACCGAGCTTGACAGCGATCTTGTCACGCCCAAGCCGCCACGGCAGCGCATGTGGCTCGAGTGTCCCAACAGACACAAGCGACGAGAGCAGGAAGAGCAATGTATTGTCGCAGCGTACTCGGATGTGCACTTTACCCGAGTGATTTTGCGACCATACGGAATGCGGATTGCACCAGCATCAGAGGGACTACGCAAGCTACTCTCAATTGATCACCATATCTGGTTTCACCACGCAGCAGACCTCAGCCAACGTATCCTAGTTGACTCGTGGTGCTCACGTCTGAGCGCCGGACGCGGCATTGTACAGAGTGAGATGTTTGCGCACGACGGACGGTTTGTGGCCACAGCCATGCAAGAAGGTTGTGTTGAAATTGACGCCGCCACACAGTTGCCTCGCGCAAAGCTCTAAATACCATTTTGGAGACCCAATGCGCTTCGAGGACAAAAGTACCTTGTCGGTTTTTTTTCGAGTTGCTTTCTTTGAGCATGCTTGTTTCGCAGGATATCCAGCTGATCGGGTGACCCGGTTGTCTTCCAACGCGACGATAAAATGCCTGCAGCGGAGGGTAGAAAGAAAAATAGTGTGTGCACTACACCGTTGATGCTGCAGGTCGGAGCAGACAGATTGCCTTTAGAACCCATTTTTCTTTCTATACGTAAGGTATAGTGAAGTGAGGGGGTTCCCTGACAGCATTGCATATCCCGATGCTAGACAAGTGCCTTGCCAGATACCGTGTGAGGTTTGGCTGGCTGCATTTTTTTTTTTTTTGTCTGGGGCAAATCTATCAAAAAGGCTGCGGTTGATGGTACGTCTTACTGCACACGTTCCTTTCTCCCTCCCCTTCGACCAAATAAATCGGACACCAAACGGCACTTATTTGTCCATCTCCTTCTTATTCTTCCAAGCTTTTGCGTTGATACACTATATATTTGTTTTGCCATTTTATTACACTTTGCATCTGTGGTATTTTTATTAGTACTGCCAACCTTTTCTTTTTTATCTCAGTTTTCTTCACGCATCTTTAGTCACAATGTCTATGTTTGGTCGCTTCGATAAGGACTTGAAGCATTCCGATGGATGTTTGCACAAGGCAGCGGATATGTTTTTTCATCCGATAAAGGAGGATATATTCCATGATTGGGACACAAAGCATCCGCCTTTTCCTGGACCAAAACTTACCAAGGTTAAACTCGAGTGCAAGAACAAGGTAGAAAAGAAGGAGGAGGTCAAAGTGGTTGTCAAGGTTGATGAGAAGAAGGAGAAAAAGTGCTCGTGTAGTGGTGGTGGTGGTGGTGGTGGCTGTCATTGCCATTGCAGTTGTCAGCATCATTGTCATTGCGCACCTGCTCCACCCCCGCCTCCTCCTCCGCCGGCTCCTCCGGCCTTTGTACGTATCTACCCGTGCTTTATGGCGATCGCAAAGTACGACATTGTAGAGACAGAGTGGCACCCAATGATGAAGGATTATATGGCTGATAAACTCTGGCAATTGCACGTGTATCTGCCAGATGTGGCCAAAGACAAGGTTATCGTCGACATTCTGGAAAAAACTCTGGTTGTGCATGGCGAAGGAATATTCCACACACACTGCGGCATGTGGCCGGAACATGTCGAGCATTGCTGCGACTGCACACGCAAAGAGCCGACGTCATTCTGTAAGAAATTTGCGCTGCCAGGAAACTGCAAGATTACTGAGGCCCGCGTCGAGTTTGAGAAGGAGGTGTTGGTTGTTCGGATTCAGCGTAGCTAAGCCATGTATCCTCCACTTCTTTTTGTCACTATTATTATATCCTATATTTTCAAAGTTTAACCAAAAGCATTGTCATCCAAATCATCAACACTGCCAGTGACCTGCTTAGAGTCAATGCTAGGTTTGTGTTGTCACACCAAAGAATCAACCTGAATAAATGCGTCTTTCCCATGCCCTACTGCTGAACGCCACTACTTTATCTCTGAAACTTTGCTCTCCTCTCTCGCATAAAGCGTCTGCCATTAAATTATTGTACTTTTATTTATCGCCTCTGATGTGGGCGTATATACCACGCAAAGGCCTCTGTGCCAATACTACGCTGCGTGGCTTTCAAGTTCCAAGGCGTTGGTGGCAACAGCAGCAACCATTAGCTATTAAGACTGCGAGGTTCAGAACTACAAATACTGTAGGCGGCTTAAAGGCTCCTTCAACCAAGAAGCGCGTATTGTATAAGCAGGAGCAAAATCGTCAACGGTCGTTGAAAGACCCGGAGGGTTTCTGGATGGAAGCGCAGAAGGCCATTGACTGGGTACAGCCACCAACACGTGCGCTGGAAATACCTTCAAATCCTACGCAGTTGCACAAGGCGGTCTGGTTTCCGGATGGTAAACTGAATGTTTGTTACAACGCGCTGGACCGCCATGTAGCAGGCGGGCGTGCAGATCAAACGGCGCTGATATACGACTCTCCAGTAACAGGTGTGGTGCGGCGGTACACATATGCTGAACTATTGCACTGCGTTATACAGGCTGCAACAATGCTACGACGCAATGGTGTGAAGAAGGGCGACCGTGTGTTGCTGTACATGGGCGCTGTGCCTGAAGCAATTGTAGCAATGTTGGCTTGTGCACGGCTGGGTGCCATGCACTCGGTTGTGTTTGGTGGGTTTGCGCCAGCTGAGCTGGCTAAGCGCATCGACGACTGTAATCCTCGCGTAATCATTGCCAGCTCGTGTGGTATGGAGGGCATCGGGAAATGTGTGCCGTACAAGCCGCTGCTTGATGCAGCTTTACAGTCTTGCAAACATCAACCTCAGAAGGTTATCGTGTTGCAACGGTCACAGTCACCAGCAACATTAGGCCCTGGCGAGGAAAGCTGGCAGGACGCCGTGGATTCTATTGATAATTCTGTACTATACCGTGCGTGTGAGCCTGTGGCTTCCAATGACCCACTGTATATTCTGTATACAAGCGGTACTACGGGGACGCCCAAGGGAGTTGTGCGTCCGAGTGGCGGCCACGCAGTTGTGTTACAGTATACCATGGAGCGCATGTACGCGTGTGCTCCGGGGCAGGTTTACTGGGCTGCTAGTGACCTTGGGTGGATTTTGGGACACTCGTACATTTGCTACGGACCGTTGCTCAACGGCAGTACCACTGTCCTCTACGAAGGAAAACCAGTGGGCACTCCCGACCCTAGTGCCTTTTATCGTGTCATGGCCGAGCACCATGTCACCACTTTCTTTACCGCACCTACTGCACTTATGATTCTTCGCCGTGAGGACCCACACGGTGCCTATCGTAATCAATATGACTTGTCGCATGTTAAAGCCATGTTTCTTGCCGGAGAACGATGCTTGCCCGAGATCCAGCGTTGGTGGTTGCGCCATATCTCAGGTAATGCCAATGTCACTGGTGCTATACAACCTATCCCAACTCCTGTACGCAATGTGGTATCCGACAACTGGTGGCAAACCGAGACTGGATCCCCGCTAACTGGGATGCAGATTGGATTGTCTAAAGATGGCAACAAGCTTCCTCCGATCAAATATGGCAGCGCTGGAATGCCTGTCCAGGGTGTTGATCTCCGAATTCTGCGGATCAAAGATGAGTTTGACGAGGACTCTGTCATTAATGATAATCCGGAAGAGGCTGTGCCTGGAGAGATTGGGAATATTGTGGTCAAGTTGCCACTACCTCCTGGTATTATGAATACACTTTGGAATGACGAGGAGCGCTTTTTCACTGCCTATTTTCGCCGGTTTCCGGGCTATTATGATACTGGAGACACGGGTATGGTTGACTCTGATGGATATGTGCACATTCTATCACGTGCTGATGACATTATTAATGTTGCTGCGCATCGTATTTCGACTAGCTCCATTGAGGAGGTCGTTGTTGAGCATCCTGAAATTGCTGAGGCTTGTGTTGTTGCGCGTCCTCATGCAATAAAAGGCAATGTTCCTGTGGTTGTTGCTGTATGTAAACATCATTGTCTGCAAGAAACCAAGAATCAGATCTGCGATGATCTGGTTAAATCCATCCGCAATCGCGTGGGATCCTTTGTTTCACAGTATCCTCAGAATGTTGTGTTTGTGAGTCGTCTACCCAAAACGCGCAGTGGCAAGGTGCTCCGCAAGATGATTCGCTCTATGATTGTTTACCTTATGCATGACCCTGCTCACTCATCTTGCAAGTGTCCAATTCCAACTCCTGCTACGATTGAGGAAGAGGCTGTCAAGTATGAGGTTTGGGATTTTGTGCGCAAGTGGGCTGCTGCTAATCCATCTTCTGAATAAATTTATTGGCATATGCAATAGACCTTATCAGTGTGAAATTTATTGAAAATCAGCGTACAAGATAGATAATATAATAACTGAAAATTAGCGACAGCATCAAAGCTTCACATAGCATGTCTTGATTTATGTAAACGCTAAGCTACCTACGATAAAAACAATGACACCGTTCTCACATAAGTAGTTGGTGCTGCTGGTTAAATGCTTTTGCTTTTTCCACAAGTTTACTTGTAATTCTCTCACTTTTCTAAAGCGAATAGTTTTTTTTTGCACGCATCTACTACTATTTTAACGTACTCGATATATTTTTAACTTATAAACAACATGGTGGCTATTAACGAGTTGGACACTAATATCTTAAACCGCATTTTTTACTTTGCAGTCCACCCTTACACCACTTTCTTGGCCATGTGGAAATGCCTACTTCCACTTTTAGCTGTCTGTCGGGTCTTGCAAGCAGTAGGAACAACGGCAATTTACAAATATGCATACATCGATGATAGCAATATAGAGCACATTAAACCAGAAAACTGCACTAACATTAACCTTATTCAGCAAAATGGCTTTTCTTCTAAGGTCAAGATATTGTATATTAAATGTTATGAATGCCGGAAGGAAAGTACGTTTTTAGCAGCCTCTGTTCTGGGTTTAAGTGAACATTTTTCCTCTGATTATTACGCGTTGAAACGCTTAGAAAATTCAAATAATGGCAGACCACAGGTTAACTTTACTAATAATTCTAAAGATATTGAGCTTCGGAAAATACTAACAAGAATTGCTACTACCTTGGTCAGTCAATCG
>JANBTM010000196.1:0-24906 GCA_027578695.1 Coemansia sp. RSA 1365 | reverse complement strand
CGGATACGTGCCTGTGCGGGTTTATAACCGCAACCCAGCATGCTGGTGATCACCGGACAAATTGTGATCACCACAGTCTACCTAAATCGCAAAACATTAATGATACATCCCCATCTTCTCCAATTTCTCTTTGCATATCCAGTGCAGATAAATTTCTTTTTCCTCCAATACAACTCAGCGTTTTATTTTCTGATAACCTTACAGTTAAAACAGGCTGTATAGCTGATGCTTCATCAGTGTTACTATTTCCAATATTTTCCTTACAACTAAAATAATCCATGCTTAGTTGCTGATGTTACTAACTGATTATATAGTTGTATGCAGCTAATATTTATGGAGTAAGAAAAGTTTCTAATACGTAGTAATGGAAAAGAAAAAACAAACATATAATCTGAACAGGAAAATTGCATTTTTATATTGGATTGTCGTCTTATAAGACGCCTATTTTAAATTGTATTTAAAAAATCTCTGAAAGACACCTTTGTAATTTGTCTACCGCAAAGGCCCCCAAATTAAGCAAAGGGCTCCATTCTTTATAAATTTTTCTTGTTTTTGCTTTTTATAAAAAATAATCGTCTGCTTTTTTGCTGCTAAATAATTATAGAAAAAGCAAAGGCGCATCTTTTTCAAAGAAATTGTGCAGAAAGAGGAAAAAACTCGGACATTTGCAGCATCAGTTTTCTTACTAATGTTTAATGAGCACTCCCTAGATGTAGATTTTTTAATTTTATAATTGTGTGGTTAATTCGTAATCCGGTGAGGGAGGTAGTGGTGAGACTAGCTCTGCTTTTATTTTTGATGGTGGCTTTTCCTGCCTGTCGCTTAAGGCGAGGCTTTGTCTTTAGGTAAGTGCTCGAAAATTCATTGATATAATTCCTGTTAAGAAGCCAATAATTTATGTCATGGATAACCAAGCATGTAATATAAATACGAGGTTATTTAGAGTACAATATGCTAGAATATAGAGTATCAAGTGCAATTAAATGCAACTGTATTTTGACAGAGATTGCCAGAATAATAACTGCCATATAACACAATATACAACTGTATTTAATCCAAGACAAGTGCTAGCTAATAGAAAAGTGTTTGGCATCGACTTTTAACTTTTGCTTAACATTATTTATCGTGGATGTATGCTACGAATAATGCTCCACGTTGTTAAAGTTTATTTTTGGTTTGAACAGACGGTGGAAATAATTTTATAAGTCACTACCATGGAAAGACCACATGCTATTAAAATTACTCAAACAAACTATTGTCGGCCGAATACTATTAATTGTAGAATTTTCTGTTTTATTACAAACTAGAAAATGACGTAAGTGTGTGGATATCTAACATTGGCTTTTATACTGGCGAGTGTGGACCTTTCTGACACCTCTGATTTTGGTTCAACCGCCTCTAGTGAGCTGTAGACTAAACCTGGCGTTGTAAAGTGTGCCGTCATTATTTTTCTATGATAACTGTTGCTTTATTGGTGGTTGTATAGCAAGGAAGCAGCGGCGAATTCTTAGATTATGTAGATACTGCTGCAGCGGTTACCGCTATAAAACTCGGCTCGGCTCGATCTGATTCAGTTCGAGTCACATGCTCACTAAGCATTACGTACGCTTTTTCTTTGCCACTACACATTTAGAGGCTTTCTTTCGAAAGTAGTGCCTTATTCTTTCAAGTTAACATTTCATCCTTCTTTGTAACCTCACTACATTTTAACTAAATCTTCATTTCTTTTTTATAAACTTGTTATGCGCGTAACACTTGTCTCTCTTGCGCTTGGCGCAGTATCAGCGACGCTGGTGTTAGCGGGTGGAAGCAGTCAGCAGCATTTTTTCAGTTCAGGAGGCAGCGTATTTCATCAGCAGCAGGAGACTGGAGAGTTAAAGTCAACTTGGGAAATGCAACCGGGTAACTTGTACAATGAGCAGCGACTTATTAAGGTTAGCGAGAGTGCAAGACCACGTTGGATGGACCTTGAATCTATTCTGGTACTGCGTCGTGCAGGAGTACGGTTTATGGATATTACTGATGTGCAAGAACTCCACCGTCCTTACGAATCGATAACTGAGGAGACTAAAGAAGGTCATCTAGAATACAAGTCAAAGCTTCCACAGGAACTGGCGCAGAGGAAGAACGTCGCCAAAGCAGTTTCTTTGTTATCGACTGAGTTGTATGGAAATATTTTAGAGCCGTTTACAGCATTTCATAACCGCTACTACGATTCAGAAAATGGTCGCAAGTCGTCAGAGTGGCTCAAAGAGCAGGTGGAGCAGCTGGTGACGGGAGCAAATGTTACAGTTACTGCGTTTAAGCACCGTTTCCCGCAGTCGTCGATTGTAGCGCGGATTGAGGGCCGCGATGCTAAAGAAGAAACGGTGGTGATTTCAGCGCACCAGGACTCTGTTAACCAGTGGATTCCGTGGTTTGGACGTGCCAGTGGCGCAGATGACGATGGCTCTGGTACGGTTACGATTCTGGAAGCGTTGCGTGTGCTACTGAAAAACGGCTTTAAACCCAATCGCTCGGTAGAATTCCATTGGTATGCGGGCGAAGAGGGCGGCCTGCTGGGCTCACAGGATGTTGCGCTGGCATACAAAAATGATGATCGCAAAGTAGCGGCCAATATGCATTTTGATATGACAGGATTCTGGCTCAAGGAATCCAAGGAAGTTATTGGCTTAGTTGCGGATCGTACTGATGCCGAAACCCGCAATATGGTCAAATCTTTGGCAGAGGAATACACGCAGCTGCGTACCAAAGAGTTCTCGTGTGGATATGGTTGCTCAGATCATGCTAGCTGGAACTCGGCTGGCTACAGATCTGCTATGGCTTTCGAATCTGACAAGTTGGATGCGAACACATATATTCATTCGCCTAGTGATACTGTTGAGACCCTGGATTTTAATCATATGCTGGAGTTCTCTAAGCTCGCTGTTGCTTTTGCTTATGAAGTGGGATATATTGGTGACGATGCGTAGAAACTTTTCTTGTATTTCCCAGTTGCTGCTGTTTTTGGAAAAGATTGTCTTTTTGGCTTTATGACTTTTTCCTACTCTTTTCCTTCCAGATGCATTTATTTTGGTGCCAACTTTATTTTGTAAGTCCAAGAGCTCTTTCTTATATTCACTTTTTTTCAGATTAGTTATGCCTTTTGCATGCCTTTTTTTCTATTTTTTAACCAAGTACTCTATTTCATTTAATTTTGTTGCGAGACTGGGGATGGGTTGGCTCCCACCCCAGGTTACCGAGGAGGATGCCAGGCCTGCTCAGGGACATGTACACTCCCAAGCACAGCCCAATAACACCCCCATAGATCTATAGCAGATAGAGAGTGCAATGCATCCGACCTCGCAGGCAATTTGAAATGCCTTTGCTTTCTCATGATGAACAGCATCATCTCCTTAATTATTTAGCTTGATATAGTTTGTGGTTTATGTTTGTAAACCATTCGGCTCCCGTAACACATAATTACTATTCCTTATTATAGCAAACCAATAATTAACTATTACGTACAAAAGCCTTGTTAACCTCTATTGTTTGTGTTCTATAAGCCAGATGCCATTTGCTCACATATAACAATGATTAGTGCTGTTCGCAGTATCACGTAATAATTACATGGCTGCTTGCTCAACAATATAGGTTCATTGGGAGCTAGTGTTCAATTACTATAGAAGCAACTGAACATAGCATTTAGTAACTTTTATAAGTTTTTTTTTTATTAAATTCTGGAGTAGAACCCTCATTTCCTCTCTTATAGTTAGTATCTACATAAATCCAGTAGTCAGTAACTCCGGGAGCTAGGAATAAACGATTATTACAACACACTAGTTCCGAAATTATCTGTATATTGCAGCCGGGCTTAAAGCTCGGAGCATATATCTTATTATGTTAATAATATATTGGTTTAAAGTAAAACTAAAGAGACATCTCGCTCATAATGATGCAAGAAAAGCTAACTATATATAAGAGAAAACATATGGTGGTAATTAAATTATTGTTAATATAATATACCTAGTGTTTTCCAGTATTTTTCATAGCATATAGATAATAGGCAAAAAAAATATAAAAAGCAGCGCCAAAGCGGCGGCTGCTTAGTTACTCCTTATCGAGAAATAAAATCTCATTTTTGGACAATTTTTTATTACTTTGTAACATGTAGAACTACAATTAGGTTAACTATTTGTTGTGTTAAATTAGAGAGAATTTGACTAAAAACCAATAAAATAAGTAAAAAAAAAACAAAATGTGTTATTAGCTAAGGTTTCTCCCTTCTTCGTCGGTAAGAGGACCTTGAGTTATAAGAAAATGTAACACAACTACTAGGTGCTACTTTGCTGCTCTCGCTATAAGCAGCTGCAGGACCCTGATGTTTTAGATAAACAGGGTTCCTAAATGTAAAGGCATTCCAAATTGCCTGCGAGGTCAGGTGCATTGCACCCACTATTTGCTATAGATCTATGAGGTTCTCATTGGGTTGTGCTTGGGAGTGTACATGCCTCTGAGCAGACCTGAATTCTTCTAGGTAGCCTGAGGTGGATGCCAATTCATCCCCGGTCTTGCAACTCTTTAAAAGTTATTTTGCTATAATAAGCTAAGTGTATAAAAAAAATTTATTCATAAAGTGAATTTAAAACCAAAAATGAACTATTAGTGTATATTAAACAGGAAAAAATAAAATTGACAAATAATGCACTGAATAGAATATGATTATCAATTAAAAGTAACTTTAAAATTTCTATTTGGTCCTCCTTCATCATTTTCCTTTTGTAATTTTTGTATTAAAAGATTTCTACGAGCTCTTAAATATTCTGCATCTTCGGATTGTTTCTTTGTATCACCATTATAATAATACCTATTTGTACGAGATTTTTCATTGCTTGGATCATTATGGTTACTGCAAGTCTTTGATATCATAATGACAACCAAATACAAAATTACAACTAGAATTACCACAACAATAGATAAAACAACTGGATACACAATTTGCCAGAAATAAAATGGTTTTGGAAACAGTTTAATAAATGACCTGTCACTAATTAAAAAACTTATATGAGTAAAAAGATAAAGTATTTCAAAAAATATATTAGTTTTTGGATAAAGCTCGTATCCTGCAATTACCTTTTCGCGAAACCATATACACATTATCAACCAACCAATAATTAAAACAATTGCAATAAAGTTTCCAACAAGAGCAACATTATTACTGATAGTTCCAAATTTACCTCCCATTGTAATATAAAAGTCGTCCTTACCCTTTTTCTTCAATAATGTTGAAACACCCATCAGTCCATATGCTGCTGCAATTGCAATATATATAGCAATTAGAAAAAAACTACTACCTCTAAACACATTGTGCCAAGATGTTTTATATACATAATCGTCATTACCATCATATTTTCCTGATTCAAGTTGTTCTTTTGAAAATAGATTTTTACGTACTCGAATATTCATTGCAAAAAAATGTGGTTTACTAATGCCTTATAATAATGTCAAATATATGTGGTAGTAAAATACAAAAATGTGTGATGAAGAAAAGCAAAAAAACAATTGTTTAAATTTTTTCTTCATGCTTTAATACTTGTTCATGCCATGTTTTTCAGTGGGTTTTTTGTTATGCTTTTTTATTGTATTATAAAAGCCATAAATTCAAAGAGTAAAAGTAATTTTTTTTCTTTTCAATGCAATTCAATGGATTTTTTTTCTTTTATCAAGTGGTTTTTTTTTATTCTTTTAACAAAAGAATAAGTTGGTATATTTTTTTACAAAACATCGGTTTTTTTAGTTTAAAAAGGTGCCAAAAGCAAATAGGTTTTATAACAAAAAACCTAATGATTACTTTTAAAACAAGCCAAAAAAGTAATCACGTTGTCTTGTCACATTACTGCCAGTTAGCAATTTAATTTTTGAAAACGATAATCTATTTGGCTTTAATAATAGAAATACTAATTTATTAAGCTTAGAAATTACACACAGTCAATGATTAACTACTAAATACTTTTAAGAGCAACAGTTACATAGTCAAGCAAATGGTTTATAATTATAGCAAACTTTTAGTTATGTTGTATTATAACCAAATACCAACGTTGATTCCAAGGTATAAAACCGATTATTAGCTGCTTTTTAAACTATAGCTACACCAATTTTTATTATTACTGCCCAATAAACTTGTGTTATGTTTAACTTTGGGGTTTAAAGATTGTTTCATTATTTAATGCCAATTTTCTATGCACATGCATTGCATTAAATGTAAATTTACAGCTAAATACATATCTCTGACTAGTTATTAAATAAATTGAAAAAAGCAAAGAAAAAATAAAGCTTTTGTCATATGCTGCGCATTTGCAGAAAATACACAAGAAAGGGTGATGTCTGGTCAAAAAGTTTCACCATTTGTAAAAAAAAAAAAAAAACAAGCTTTCAAGTTGAAAGGATTTCCAAAAACAAAACAGAGAGTTTTTAATGGGGGCTTCAAAGCCCTGTCTCCTATAAAAAGCCAATGATGGGTTAATGCGTTGCTTCACTAGCTTACGACTTAAACCGATGAATAATACTTTATGTTTAGCAATATAAGAATAAAAATCTAAAAATAACAAAACTTGGGTAATGTTAAACTAGTAATCGTTAGTTTTAAAGTTAAACGTTACAGAAAATTGCACAATAAAAGTTACCACCCATCTTCAATTGTTGTATAAAATTTTTAGTGAAGTTTGCAAAAAATTTTGGAAAACATTTTAAATAATGTGCACAAATTTTGTACTTACAGCACAAAAAATGTCACTCTAGACCATCTTTTGACCAACTACCATTCCGAATGGTCATATGATTATTTCTTTCCTTTTTCTTCTTTTCTCTTCTTTTTTATTCTTTGCTCTTTGAGAGCAAAAAGAAAAAAGCAGTTTAAAGGAAAATTTCTTAAAAACCCATTCATTGTGATGGGAAAAAATCGAACTTTCTTTTATATATTTTTTCACTTTCATCAAAAATTCAAACTCAATACTTTAAGTTTTTATATAACTTATTTGTGTTTGCTATTGCTAAGTTGCATTAGTAATTTTTATAAAAAATGATTAAGAGATTGGCACTAGCTGCGGCTATAATTGCAATTGTGGTTGCTGTTTCCACACGCCCAGCTGCACAAGCAGACATTAAAAATCACCTTTCAGCTATTGTGCCAATAACTTCAAGCATATGGAATACATAGTTTTTGTCACTTTCCTTAACTGGAACACATGTTAAAGCAGGTATATTAAGTAAAAAGAATAATAATGAAATGGACAAGCAATTGAATGAAATATTATGTCCCTTAAAGAATTGTACTGGTGGACGTGACTGGCTGACAATGTTACCAAATGCAGCTGCGGGATGGGCACTGGGAAGCATTGCATTTCTGATTAGCGGTATTTTGGTTAAACTAAGGCCAAGCATTACATGCTTTGCCATGTTAGAGCTTGGAATATCATTGTTTCTACGGGCAGGTCTCAATTATGAACATGGAACCAAACGCAGCATTTATATTGCATCATTGTTTTTTAACTACGGTACAGCAATTGTTTTATATTTTATTTTAATGTCAGCAGCTTTTTCAATAGTTTACTTTAATGCTAAAAAGGCAAGGCGTGCTGTGGCTGGGGTTATCTTGTTTGTGATGATTATGATTAAACTGTGTGTTTTGTCATTTATAATTGCTGGTGTAGTTATTATGTTTAGAGATGAAGCCATAGTGGAGATAAATATCGGCTGGCGGTTTGTACAAGCTGTGTTATATATAATGGTTATTGGCATGTCTCTTTCATTTTTGATGTTTCTAAAAAGAATTCTTGACGGCAGCATGGCCCAAACCTTATCTTCGCTAGCCTTAATAGTTGCTACAGTCTTACTTGCATTGTGGTCCAGTTTTATGCTAAGTCGAACTTATTTGCCTCTATATAATATCACTAGAGACAGCGAGGTTGCATTTTATTTGCTAAATATTCTTCCTCTTCTCCTAATCGGGATAATCGTCTAGTCTGTTTAGTTCTTTGTGTTTTTTTTTGATTGTCAACATGGTTAGTTTGAGATATGTTTAGCAAACTATTGGGGTTTCGGGAGTCTTTAAAAATGCCAAGCATGTCGAGAAAAGGACCTTTTTGTGAGGTGCTTTCTTTGAGGGTTTTATTAGGTTTATTTCTTTTTCATGCACCAACATCCTTTTAAAGCATACGTCAATTTCCTTGAAGCCTTTTTTTTTTTTAGCCACTGACAAGAAACGTTTGCTTTTTTGCTTTAGCTATTTGAAGTATACAACCTATCAACGTTAACAAAGGAATGTGTTCAATCCTTTTGACAGTTTCTTGCAAGTTCTGTTTAAAAGTGCAGCAGTCTTTTAAAGTACACTTGTTTAGAGTTTTTTTAAACAGTAAGAAACAAATAAAAGGATTGCATTTAAGAACAACTACAAAAGAAGCTTTTAATATACATTTACGTCAAGCACTCTTTTTTCTTTGATTTTTTCTTTTGTAGCTAGCGCAGGGTTTTTTGTTGGTCTTGGCTTGTTAATACTAAACTGTCGAAGATATAAAAGTTAAATAAGACCAAATGCGATTTTCCTAAATTTCCCTGGACTTTGTCTTCATTCACTTCAACTTGTTTATTTCTTCACGATTCTCATTTTTTTTATTACTTGTGTACAAGTCAATACTACTAATAGCTTGTCATATATCTACAAAAATTAACTAAAAAACCTATTATAATATTTTCATATATTTATAATTTTAATTTAACATAATGTTGTCTGTTACGTTATCTACTGCCATATTGGGCACTGTACTCGCTGCTGCACAGGACGCAATTGGCGACGCCGTAACTGGTTCTTTAGTAATAAGGGCCGATGATGGTATGTGGGTACCCGACAGCGGTCTATTAAGCGGTATTGACGATGGACAATGGTCCACGGATGACGAGTTTCTAGACCCAATGACAACCACTTTCACTGATGACAGCAGCACTGCCGATAGCACAGAATCTACTAAAGAAAGTAGTACTTCAGATGATAGTTCTGCCGAAGACGAGCATCCATCTGAAAACACTGACATAGAGCATGGTATTAATCTCGGACAGATTTATTGCCCAAAGAAAAACTGCAACAAGGAACGCGACTGGTTGACAAAGATGCCAAATGCAGCCACTGGTTGGACGCTTGGAGCCATCAGTCTGATTATTTCCCTTGTTACATTCCGTTACAGCCGAGGGACAGAGGAGTACAAGTATTTTTTGCCACCAAGTGGAACTGGTTTGCTTTTTCTCTGCATTAGCTTATTCTTGCGTGCATCGTTGGGAGAAACAAATCGCAACAAAGAGTCCATATACCTTGCCTCGCTTATTTTCAATTATCTAGCAGGTGTACTTCTTCTTAGCGCCCTACATACGCGTGTGAGTGCACTGAAGACGCTTTTCCAACCTCCGACTACCAGAGAAAAGTATAGCAACATTGTCATTCGTCAGATTGCTTTCTGGTGTCCTGCCATACTGTTTATTGTTGGAGTTATTTACTCATTTGAGCTAAAGGAAGGTTATTCGGCGGCAACTGGATTGCATTGTATTCAAGCAGCTCTTATATTTGTACTTGCTGTTGTTGTCATTATTCTATGCTTGATTGCTTGGAGATCCAAGCATGTAATTAAAATGATTACAAAAAAGAGCATTACTTCGGCACTTGTCTTTGCATTTTTGCTGCTTCTCTGGGGAAGCTACATGCTTAGCCGTGCATTTGTGCATTTGAACAACCCAGCACGCACTAGCGAAGCTATGTATGAGCTTCTAAACCATGTTCCACTTATTGCTTGCGGTATCGTTGGTCTCGTTTTTGGCCAGCCCCTTGAGCATGTGGTAGAACAAGAGTAATTTGCTTGTTTGTTTTTTCATTCTGTGTTTTTTGTCAAATATGTTTATTTTGTTTATTAGTTTTATATGCGTTCGCTTTTAGTTTATTCTAGTAAGAGCAATTTTATTCATAAATTACGTTTACTTGTCTTTTATTCGATGAAACCAGACACATAAGGCCAACAAAAGCGTAAGCAATGCAGATTCATCTATTCAATATACATTTTGCTGGAAAATGGGATTTCAAGCTTGAAGCGACACATAATTTATTTGAAAGAAGCTACTGAACCGGTTTCCTTTTAATCCAAAAGCGGCACAAATGTAAAAGTACTTGTAAGAAACAAGATTTTTGTAGCCAACAAGTTCAAAGAAAGTATTTTTTTTTTACAAAGAGAAATGTTTTGCTCTGAATGTTGCCAAGGGATGTCGTGAATCTTTGTGGAGAGTTGCTTTAAGTTAAAAGGAAGAGGTTTGGTTTACGGCTTCTGCCTTTTCTTTTGTGGAGACAATACATATCATAAGGGGGGTTTTTGGAGAAAAAAGAGACGAGATCAGACTGTTTCCAGACGATCAAAAAGGAAAGTAAATAAGTAAATGTTGGGAACAGTACAAAAAAGAGAATTTTGTGAATAATTTTTGTATGCAATTGTAGTTGCTACAAAGCAATTAAGAGAGATGGATAAGAGTAAATACACAAAGTTTATTAAAATAGGAGCGACTGGAGTAACACAATATCTTCTCTACCTTTTCTCTTGGATTTTTTTCTTGGTATTTTTCCTAGTCATTAACTAAAAAACTATAGCATTATTTGTAATACTCTGCATTGCAATAATATTATCACCAGCTCAAGATTTACTTTATTTTGCATCATCTATATTCATTAAAACAACTTTTTTTGCGCACAACATAAGAATGGATTTAGTAACCAATTCCGTCAACACAATCACATCAAAATGCATTATGCAAACAGCTGGCAGAACTGTGATGCAGCGAATAGTGCATCCAGCAGAAGAAACAGGTATATCTTCAAATACATATGAGGAGCTCGAGACATTTGGAAACGTATTTACAAACGGAGGAGTACTTAAAGAAGTTGGAGTAGATGATAATAATACCGCCAGCAACAGCGAAAACAGCACAAATGCAGACTTTAATGATGACGATGATGACACAAAAGTGACCAACAATGGAGCACGTAGTGGAGTGTTTTGTGGTGATAACTCGTGTGAAGAGAGTCAAGATTGGCTAACACACAAACCCAATGTGGCAGCAGGATGGATCACAGGTAGTATTTCGCTTGTGTGGGGATTGGCACTAGCTATAGGAATGGGCGGATTGCACAGCTGGGTATTTGGAGACGGAGTGTTTGCAATGATTGAGCTCTGCATCAGCCAATACTTGCGTGCAGCAGTTGGAATGTCATTGGGAAACACCAAAACTCTGTACAAGGTATCCATGTTTTTTAACTATCATGCAGGCATAGAACTTGCGCATGTGCTGACAGTATTAACAATACAGTTAGTAGAACACTTTAATCCACTACTTAAGCAGCGTTGGTGGCAGCGACAACTGGTTCTGGCATCACGACTTTTCAACATATGTCTTATGGCAATAGTAATAGCAGGAGTTGTAGTGATGTTCGATGCAGAAAGCAATGGGCCCGGTCTGCGACTACTTCAGGGCGTATCCTTCGCGGTAGTGCTGTTATGTTTTGGGTTGTGCATAGCCGCAGCATCTTTGACCATGGGTAAAGTAGGAGCAGCGCTTTACAAGCGACACTATGCGGTGCTGTTTATATCTCTGGGACTGCTGGGCATGTGGGCAGCGTATTGTGGAAGCCGTGGATTTGTCTCATTGAATTCACCAGCGAGAAACAGCGAAGACGCATTTTACCTTCTCAGTTACGTGCCGCTAATGCTGATAGTAGCTGTGTTTGTGACATCCAAAGCGGCGCTGTATTTTAACTTTGAACTGGCGTCCTACTGGCATTCAAGAAGCTAATAAAGCCAACAGTCCCACCGTTTTACTTGTTAAAAGTGCTGTGTATTATTGATAAAAGTAAAAATAATAAAAGATAAAGAACCACCTTGATTTTAGAAATGGTATTGGCTTGTGACTGGATCGTATTTGGCGCGAGCTAATGGATCAAGCAGAACATCAACTTCTTGTTTGGCTGTGAAAGGCGGGGCACTCTTAACCTGGACAAACGGATGATTTCCAGTAAATGTGTCCTGCCAATAACGGTAGGCAGACAGTTCTCTCTTTTTCAGAAGAGCATTATACTTATCCAAAGATTGTTCATCCAGTGTAGCCAGAAGATAATCAGGATGAACAACCAGCATTTCAGCACCAACCTGACCAAAACCAAAAGACTTGAGTAGCACAGCCTTTACAATGGGTGTTTTGAAGGAGCGGGATGGGAAAACAATAAGATCGTGCTGGCGCAGCTCCTCATCAATGTCATCAGCGTTGCGGTTTCCAGGAACAATTCCAGTGCGCAGCGACTGAATAGCTCCGTTAAGCATCCAAGCAGCGGCAGGGCCCTTGGGATGGCCTGTGAGCCATTTCTGACATACCGCAGGTACAGCAAGTCCAGAGGATCGACCAATATGACGCAGTTGGTTGCTGAGCACACAGCATTCGTTGCGGTCATTTGCAACGGTGGCAGTTCCATGGAACGAAGCAATGCCAATGTCGTCAGCGCTCAGACCCCACACGGCCAGGGAGCCACGCAGAGGAGAAACCTCGGGCAGACGCTGCCAGAAGTCACTGCCCCACTCATCCAGCGCTGAAGCACGACGATCTGCAAGTTTTGCTTCGATCAGCGCATGCTGCTCCGCCAGAAAAGCGTCAACAGATGTGTGATCGGCGGCTGCATCGTTCTGCGCCATAGCATCTGCGTCCTCTTGTGCCAACGCACGTTCGTCAGCTGCCCAGCGCTCAGCGTCATCAAAAGCACGGTTAATTTGGCGGCGACGGTAATTAATATCCAACGCGCGTGGAACAGAGTTGGTAGTGCAACGCTGAGCAGCAGAGGTCAATACGCCCAGTCCGGGTGCTGGCAGCGAAAGTCCTTGTTTGTCAGTGGCGGTGCCCGAGTATGCCAGAACAGCGTAAATAGGTGCACCACATTCGATCGCTGCGCTGGCAGACATCAGCACAACAACGCCGGCGCCCTGAGCTTCGACAAACCCAGCGCGTGTAGAAGTGGTAGGACGGGACATGGAATGCGGAGAGCGGCCAGCAGCCAGTTCAGCGACAGAGCTGCTGGTGGCGCCCATCTGCGCAAATTCATAGCTGCCCTGATCAACAAACCCTTCAAAACCGCCTGCCAACATAACACGCGCCTTACCTGCGCGGATAGTGTCAGCAGCAACGTCAACAGACAATACTGACGTGCCGCAGCCGCCAGTAGGCGGTTTGATGGCACCCGCAGACGACAACAGCAACATATTGATCCAAGCTGCCGTGGTGTTCACAAATGTCTCTTGCAAAATATCACTCTGTACTGCGCGGTCTGTCAACCTTTTCCTGTACAAATCGCGAATGCAGTGCACTCCTCCGGCGCCCGAACCCAATGCCGTACCCACCTGTGATACGTGGAAATACTGGTATAGCTCGTACGGATCAGTGACTCCGGCACGTACCAACGCCTCAACTGTTGCAACAATGGCGTAGCATGTTACCATATCTACCTGCTCCACTACATCTGCTGGAATACCATAACGTGTGGGATCCCAGCCTGTAGGCAGCTGTCCTCCTACCAGCCGGTCGAAGCGTAGCGCTTTGGGTACCATCAGCACTGCACCACGTAAGAAACGCACAGACCACGAGCCATCGTTGTTCTCCCAAACATCGACGCGATCGCCGTTGCGCAACTTGAACGCCGCAGCCTCATCGCAGGTGGCTTCAAACACATCCATGTCGGCTTCAAGCTGCAACTCACGCATTAGTGGCACCACTGCAGGATCCTGGTCTTCAAGCAGTTCAGGCTCTAACAGTCGGATGCCGGAGTGCGCAAGAATCTGCTGTTCGTAGCGCGCCTTAACATCTGTGTCGGCAACAGGCTCTCCAGAAGCGCAGTCAATCCAACCCGTGTAGTGACCGCCGGTGTCTGGAAGCGGACCGTTAAAGTGCTTGATTAGTCCCATTACCCACGCCAGCTCCACACAACCCTCCAGCGAAAATTCACCAAACGCCTCCATCTCCCAGCGGGTCTCAGCATGTCCGTATGGCCCAACCTCGCCGTAGCCTGTGACAACCACTACTTTTTCCAGGTTGACCATGCCCTGAAGATGTCGCAAGTGCGCAAGCTCTCCGTATGACCGTGGCGCGGCAAAATGCTGCTTGTAATTAAACAGCGGCTTCAGTGTGTAATCTGAATGTAACTGCGCAATACGTGGGCCCAGTGCTACCGCCAAATCCGCTCCGTATCCGCGAACCACAGCAGAGCGGCGTCCGGCTTCCTCGACCAGCTGTGCGCGGGCGGTAGCTACGGCATGCTGCACATTGGGAATGCGCTGCAACCCACCGTTGAGATCGGCCCAGACAGGTGCATGCTGCGCCAAATCGGCCACTGACGGGTGCAACAGTCCTACCAGGTTGAACGCCATCTCGGCTGCCGAGAATGTGCGCGGCGCGCCAGGCTGCTGCTCTAAATGCTGCGCAATTGGATTGTTTGCAGCCATCAGACCAGTGCCACGCGTCCAGCCAATGATCGCACCAGCCACTGACACCAGACTACCCCAACTCTCCGATTCCCAACGGTTAAACACAGTCTCCAGCGCTGCTTTGCTTTCACCGTACAGACCGTCGTTGCCAAACACGCCATGGTTCGGCGACAGCGGCAAAACTGCCAGCGTGGGTCGCGTCACATACCCTAATACTTCTTTAATGCTCTTAATCTCGCCTAATAGCCGCAATACATTCGTTAACATGATGCGCGCGGCCAGCTCAGACCGCGAACCCAACTGAGTCACGTCGCTGCCCTGTTCGGAAATTGCTGCAAACGGCACAACGTAATCGAGATTCCATTCGAGCGTCCGGTAGATGTGAGCTACAAGCTCTCGCACGTCAGATACTGATCCCTGGTTGAACGGCACCACGATTAACTCCGCCCCGCGTGCACCAAACTGCCGGTACAACTGCTCAAAGAACGCTAGCGTTGCTGGCGCTGCATAACTTGAAGTTGTGGCCACTACGCGCGCACCGCCCAATAGCAGTCGCTGTAGCACTTGTGCTGCAATCGACTCGCGTCCACATCCCGTCACAAGAGCTGTGCATCCTGCAAACGAAGTGCCTTTTTCTGAGCTCATCTCGCGCAGCGCCGCATAATACACCGCCGATTGTTCTGCTGAGAACTCCCAATGGTGCGAGGCACTTTTCTCGCGCAGATGTAAGAGTGGAGCAAATGCTGCATTGCTGCGGCTTTCTTCCTCAGATGGCTCGCAGCTCATCCGAGTCACGTAATCGTCCATTGTCGTTTCGTTACTGCGTGGATTCTCTGTGTAACTGACGGCACCGCTTGTACTAATTAGCGTTTCTGGCTGTGTTGGCCGTGATAGCTCGCGATACACAGGATCGCTGCCCATTGCTGAACTGCAGCGACTATAAATCAGCTGAGCTAGATCACGAGCGGCCACTGTTTCCAAGTCAACGGAGTCATCACTGCTGTTGATCTGTGCGTCCAGCATGCGCAAAATCCCATCAAGAAGTCCAAGCAGTTTTGAGTCAGCACGATTGGCCAGCTGCAGCAGCCGGAGCTCCTTTGCCTCTGCAGTTGTATCCTTCTCTTTCTCTTCGCCGCTTAGCGTGTCGTAAATCCATGCCATTGCATCTTCACGAGCCCAATTCCAGTACGATGCCAGATGCCGTGCCTTGCGGGGCTCAAAAGTCCCTGTAATGCCAGCGATAAACTCATCACCCAACTCCTCCGATAATTGGTCGAGTTGTTGCTGCTGGGCTGCTGACGCGTTGACAGCTACTTCCTCGCGACGGGCATCGCTACGCAAATCAATACCCAGATGCCGCGCATACGTTTCCAGCTGCCGCATTGCCAGTGCATGCTGACTGCGTAGCGCATCGTCTAGTGCTTTGCTGCTAACCATTGGAGCATTTGCGGAGTTATTGGAGCCACCATTTGCACCACCTGCGGATTTCGACGGCTCTGCTAGCGTAATTCCGTGTGTAGTGGCGTAAGCTGTGGCCACAGAGTCGAGCCACGCAGGTGCTTGCTCAGAAGAAAGACGTGCGCTGGGTTCCATGGTAAGTGCCAACAATAACACAGCATCTTGTTGATGTGTGCGACCGACGCCTAATTGCGTTGCCAAATGAGTGCGTGCTGCAGATTGCGAGAAACCTCCTGGCATCTTGGCGCTAAATAATCGGGATATTTGCGCCTGTGTGTGTTTACCTAACGCACCTGTAAATGCTGCACCCATTCCATTAGCAAGTTCTTGCAAACTTATCTCGTCGGGTCTGTCAGGAATTTGTCCACTTCCACCAAACTCTTTTAGAAGATCTCCGAGAATTTCATTCTGTAGTGTTGATTTTCCTCCTGTCAGTTGTTTAACAGAGGAATCTGCTGCTACCTCGTTTACTGTGCGCTTTATCTTTTGCGCAATAACTGCGCGGATGACGTCAACGGCCTGAAGAGGAATATCAGAAACAGAAGAAGCTGCGGTGACAGTGGGTTGAACTTCGGGCGCAGATACAGGAGCTTGCACTTCAGGAATTGTAGAAACCTGGACCTCAGGAGTAGAAGAAGAAGAAGCTTGGGCTTCTAATGCGGCGGCAGCTGCCTTTGCTTCTTTTGCCTCTCGCTCTTCCGCGGCCGCGCGTGCTGCTGTAAAGAAAATCTCATATTCATGACGGAAGATATGGCGCACAGCAACCTGCTTTTCTCTGCCTGCAAGCATCAATGCACCCTCAGCCATGCGGCACAGTGTTGCTTGTGGTCCGATTTCGATAATCTGCTCAACATCAAATTCATGCAACAAACGGTCCATAGTCTCAATCCAGCGAACCGGGCTAGCAAACTGATATGACAGCAACTCAATGACCATCAGACGTCCGAGACGCGTACGTTCTCTGGCAGTTGGGAACTCAGACCAGCAGTCCAACTCGGCTTTAACGACAGGTGAACCGGTTTGGTCGTACACCTGCTGAAAGTACTCGCGCGAAATGGCAAATGGCACTGCAGTGAGATTTGGAATGTAACGTGTCTCGTATCCAGCGCAGTCTGTGCGTGTCTCACGAATCATCATGTTGATGCATGTTCGGAACTGATCTGCACCCTGCAAAAGATGCGAAGAATGGAACGGCACGTCCAGCCCTGGAATTGGAATAGTAGCGCGCGTGCGGGTTACCTCGTCTCCGCAGCCACCGTTAGATACCAGTTTCGCTACCAATTGCTTTACTGCAGCACGTCCACCGCCTCCAGAGACGTTTATCTCGCGGTGGTGCACAGCGTCCAGAACGGCTCCCAGCATTGCTAACTGGCGGCGTGTACCGGCAACTACGTATTGCATGCGACGCACATTGTAATTGACAATCTCCAGCAGTTCTGAAGCTCCAGCAGCGCTAATCTCCGCAATCACAAAGGCCAGCGCAGCCTCATCGAAACTGCGATGAACACGCGACGGATTGGCAGCTACCATGGCAAAAGCTGACCGGTGGTTGTGGTCGCGCTCAACAGTGGCCTGCATGGTCATACCACGGATAAAAGTAATGTCAACAATGTCTTCCAATGCCATCATGCGGAAGGCCGCCAGTGCCCCGTACTCGCCCAGCGAATGACCTGCAAACAGTGCGTCATCGACAAAAACACCACGTGCGCGCATGTCGGCAGTAACAGCGACATCAAACATCATAATGGCTGGCTGTGCAAACTGCGTAGCATGGAGCAACCCTGTGGGTGACAGGAAAGTGTACTGGCGCGAGTTTGCAGTAATTTCGGGGAATAGTGGCACCATTTGCTTGCCGTTGGCCACACGGCGAGTAAAGGCCATGTAGTTGCGACGAATTTGAGCACCTGCCTTACCACCAAAGTGTACGGTTAGCTCGTGTGGATTGTTTCGGATGATATGAAGCAGTGAAAATCCAAATCGCTCGCGCATATGATGATCTACTTTGTCGCACACTGCGCGCGCTGCTGCGGAACGCTCGTACAGTTCTGTCACCATTCCGGGCTCTTGCGAGCCCTGGCCTGTAAACACGTATACTGTCCGTGGTGCTGCCACTTCTGCTGTTGCGCGCAACACTACTTCGTCTGTAGCTTCGCTGGTGGTGGTTGCGCGTACTACCATGCGGCCTGCACGCATGGCTACGTGGCTCAGCCGGGTAGTTAGTTTTGCGCCTGGACGCACTGCCGCCGCAAATTCTACGGAAAAGCGACGCATACGTGTGGGGTCACCGTTTGCAGCGTGCAACTCAACCAATGCGCGTGCCTGTGCGCTGGACCAAAGACCGTGCATCAGCGGAGCGTCCAAACCAGCAAGATCAATTGCAAAGACATTGGTGTTGTGTGGGTTGTGGTCGGCTGAGGCTTGTGCGTATGCAAGCGCAGAAGCTGGCGCAGTGGTAGAAAGCGGTGCAGCTAGCGAGTATGCCCGGTCAAAATTGCTGGGCGCAGGCTCTGCAAGCTCTGCGCGTGCCTGTAGGAATGCCAGAGCGGCATCGTCCTGCGCGCCAGCACCTTCCTGATAATCAACGTCAGCAATGTGGCGACGGTCGTGCAGCAGACCGCACAGATACACACGTCCATATGTATGCAGAGTAGCATATGCGCCACGGGCGTCTAACCGGTGGTCTGACTTGAGCTCTATCTCCAGCCGGGATCCCTCAGCCAAGCCAGTGTCGTTGTGGCACACAAACCACTCCTTAGACAGAAGCACTGCCAAATCTGCCGCCGACTGCAACACAATTTCCAGCAACGGATGGGTCGTACGACAGAATCCAGAGTTTGGGTCGTCTAGTGCTGCGCCGAGAAAAAGGAACGAAGAGCGGATGTCTGCAATTGGTAGTCCATCGCGCAAAATCTGCGACGTTAGCACCACACGCTTGCCTTGGGCGCAGTTGGCCAGCTCTTCCACACGAGCTGTGGCATCTACCAGTTCATTTAGACGCAGTTGTGTAGTAGAGCCTCCTTCCCGTCGAATTTCGCATCCTGTCTGCACCATGTGGAGCAGACCCGAATGCACTGCATGACTGGTCAATGCTTTGAACGCACTACGAAGCGCCAGCACTGGCAGATAGTCCATAGGAACTTGTGCTGCACTGTCGCTGTTGGGCGGAAAAGCCGGCAAACGCAGCCCTGCTGCACGACAGAATGAACCCACGCGTTCTACATCTACGCGGATAGCGCGCGTAATAAACTCCAGTTTTGTATTTTCCTCCTCGGAATTTACCTCACTACCGGTTTCTATGGCCTCTTCGGCCGATGAGCGCAACCATGTGTCAATAAAGAACTCGCGGATCCTCGCATCACGCCCGACCATTAGCTCGTGAATGGGAGCTAGCGGCGTCTGTGGACTGAAAAGAAACTCCAACTCAATCGCGCTTTCGAACTCTGCAGCCCGATGAGGAATACGCACTGCCAGCTTCTGCTCCTCAGACTTCCATGTCACTACAAGCGTTACTTGACTGCTGCCGATCTCATGAACTTCTATTTTTGTAGGCTTCGACATCTCCTCGCTGCTGAAGCTCACAGTGAACGTGTAACCGGGCCGCGCACGCAAAAGTCGTGCAATGTAGTTTGGAACATGGCGCATACCCTGCACAATCACTGGTGATGATAATGCTGCTGCTAACCACCCAGCATTGTCGCTTTTGCCGCTAAGGGCTGTCGCCCATGCGAGACCTTTTGGAACTACGTAGTCATCACCAACAGAAAGCATGCGTTGGCACATTTGGATATCCTCAGTAAGTGACAGAGACTCGGGCAACGGCTCCAGGGCTTCTTTCTCATTGGCTCCAGCGTCTAGTGCAGGTGGAAGTGCATCCAAAAGCCCCTGGTTGATGTTCTCAAGAATATCAGCAAGGTCCTCGTCGACGACAGTCACGTGTGCAGCAGAAACAGGTCCCAGGCGCAGTAACACACGCTGAGTGGCGTCTTCAGGACTGCAAGCGGAGGCAGAAACAACGGCGTCGAGGTCTTCGGCCATCCACCAGGCGTCAGTCATCAGATAACGGCACAAATTGTCGTCAAGTATAGGAACAAACGGTACAGGCTTCTGGCCACTGCGCGTGCACAGCTGCAGAAAAAATTGCACGTCGGAAGACGCCAGCGGCTGATTCAGCACATGCGCACACGAACGACGCAGCGTTTCAATTTCGTCCAATACTGCGTCGTAGTGCGCAGAAGGCACAGGCTGCTCAAATGGCTGCGCACTTCCTAACAAGCGCATTGCCGCACGCTCCGCAAACTTGGCTACAAGATTGCGATAGCTTGGCGCCAGCCAACGGCGCTGGCTCCGCACGTACATCAGCTCCACTAGCCGATCGATTGTTTCAATGTAGCTCATCTCTGCAAGCTCGATTGGCTCTGCTGGCCCGTCACTATCATTGCGTCGCATGGCGAACCACGGTCGCATAAAGTCCGATCCGAGCCGTTTCATAATCTTTGAGCCGTGGACGCGCAGAAGCTTTGCTTGCTGGTCTGCTGGACGGTCTAGCACCCACTGACCAATGTCCTGGCATAACTGCGATGCACGGTTAGCAACCACATGTGTAGGCGAGCCGTCAACGTCGCGGATAGATATGACACCACTGCCGTTGTCGCTGCGGAAAAGTGCTGGAAGATCTAACGCATCTAGTCCGGCCGCTTCAGCAACTAGTGCTTTGACTGGCCCTGCAAGTGCAGACTCACGGGCAGCAGCTATGCGCGAACGCACCACAATTCCGTCTAGCGGCATTGCCGGGCGGTCAAACCATGTGGCCCACTCGCCAGTAAGATAAGGCAACGCACCCTCGCTGGTTCCGAAGCCGGCAGCACCCAGAAGCAAAACGTTGGAGTGCCGACGAATATCGCCGTACGTTGCTGCTAGAACCATGTGGAACTCGTCTAGTGAATGCCGTCCCTGTCCGCGGCCTCCCGTCCACTGCAACATTATTAGTGCCGGTGCACTCTGCTCAGCAATCGCGAGTACTCTGTGTACCTCTTCGGTTGTGCTTGCAATAAAGCCGACGTACTGCACTCCGGCTCCATGCAGTCGGAGAATGTCAGCAGCGACTGTGCTGCTGGCGGCGGCGGTAGGCGCAACACCAAAACTAATCCCCAGCACTGGGAGCCGTAGCTCTTGACGGATACGCAGAATACTGTCTACAAGCCATGCTTGTGGCCCGACGCTGGCCTCTTGTGTTGTGCTGCTGAGAGCCAGCCCGTGTCCAGCTTGAACTGCTGTTTCGCACGCCGCCACAACAAGTTTTTCCAGCGCCGCGGCGGTCTCCACGTGTCCAATCTCCAGCTCGGCCAGATATCCAGCTTTGCTGGCTGCCGCGACAAACTCCACATGAGTTGTGGTTGGCGTCATGCCTCCGATTATGATTGGTGGCATACCAATTGCCTCCGAAAGACGCGTGCGGATATGCTGCGAATGCTGCTGCTCTTCATTAACGATAGTGTCATCTTCCACACGCACTGCGCCAAAGTCCTGCTGCCAACTGCGCACACGACACATATCCAGGGAATGCAATCCGCTGATTGCACGGTCGGGTGTCCCTGAAGCAAGCTCCTCGCCCGTCGCTGACTCGGCACAAATCAACGCAATACCGCGTCCGTCGATGATTGTGCGGGTACTAGTTCTCAACAAACTTTCGTTGGATGGGCTGCTGGATGTCGACGCAAAGTCGACAATGTGCGTAACTCCGTCGGTTGCATCGAGGGCTCGCGGCCAGTTGGCAGCCTGGAGATACACGTGCTCGACAAGTGCAGCTGCTACGTCCTCGCCATCAGCAGTATTCCCGGAAATTTTGATTGCGGCGCCCCCGTGAAATGGCACCTGTGGGGCTCCTAATGCCCAGCCTTTGGCGCGAGCCATAGCCAAGTGGCGGTTGCACACCATGCTCATGTGCGGCGAGTGCAGCGGCGCCACTGCTGACTTTACATACTTGACAGTAACCTGCGGTTTGCGCTGCATAAATGGCACCGCAGATTGGTCTTCGCCTTTTGCTGCTGCCTTTCTGCGCACGTTCAGCACAACTTGTGACAGCGACCGAATGTTTCCTGATATTGCAAATACAGAGTCTTTTACCAGCGTTGCTGCCAAATGTACATGCCGTTCAGTCTCATCGTTTCCAACAAACACGTTATACCGTTTAAGCATTATTTCAACTATATCGCGGTCCGCACCTTGAACAATTGCAAATGAAGTAGGCGTTCCTTCGTGCTCAATATGCTCAGCTATTGCAAGCGCATGTAATGCTGGCTGTGGATTGACTATTTGGGTTAAAGTTCCGAACAATAGCAAGTGACCCAGAGCGCTCTTGGATTGCTGCATAAATGCATCCGGATTATCAGTGCTGGCTGATACCGCTGCTGCAACGATCAGTCCGTGACTGAATCCGACAACGGCTATATTAAATATTCATATACGTAAATAAACATGTCAATCATATGGTTTAGCAAATATTAGTTCGTGTCTGTATACTGTTTTTTCTTTACACATATAATTATATGTTGTTATATGCGTTAAACACATTTTAATTATCCTCACTTGTTTATATAAAACCACACACTTACCTTCAAAGCGTCTGACAAGTTTGTTGACAGAAAAACCGGCTGTTGTGCTTGTAACCAACACACGCAGAAGCTGCAAAAGCCCCAGTAATGGGGTAGCAATTGGCGCCGAGTCTAGATACTCTGTCGCTGGCATCTGATCAGCATTTTCAAGCCAGCCCAGTATATCGAAACCGTGCTCAAACAGATGCTCAATATCAGGCTCCTGGCATTCTTGCTCAAGGAATTTTGTCATAGCCACCAGATACTCAGCTACTAGCGGACGGTAGATATTAAGCAATGTTCTGATAGCTTCTAAGCATTGAGCTCCACCATCGCAACCCAATGTGCCGCCAAAAATACCAATAACCTTGGCGTCGCTTGGAAACTGTGCACATGCAAGTGGCACTGATTTGTTACTAGCTATCCATCCGGCGTAAAAAGTCCTTAGCACAGCTTCTGCATCGGTCTTATTGAGGTGCTCAACTACTTGGTGAATGCTCGTCACATTCTTTTCGCAGAAACTCGAGGCAAAATAAGTAAACACTTCTACAGCAAGTTCCTTGTTGTGTTGTAAACAGAAATTGAGAAATTCTGCCACCAATACAATCTTGTTGAGTTGCGTGTCGTCGTAAACGGGCTGCGAGTTGGAAACAAATTTGTCAACAAGCTGAGTGCTAGAGACCAGAAGTGACTGCGAGACAGGCATATGGATAGCCATTTGTCCATGTCTTATGGTGATTGACGCTGCACTTTCCATTTTTAATGCGGGTAGATGGAAATGGAATACAACACTCAATAGCGTCCGCAATAATAAGAAAATAAAAGCCAACAGTTTTGCAAACTTTTATGCTTTTAATATAAAATGTGATAATCCTTTTTTTTTAGCAACAAAACCCCTCGAAAAATTCTTTTCAAATTAGTTGAAAAAAAAGACAAGAAAGCCACTTTGAGGATTTGAGTTACAAAATAATAGAATGGTTGTAATTCTTTAAACCAAAAGCAATTAAAGAAAAAAGTGCACAAACAACAACTCGATTGTAAAGCCCCCTCGGCTAAAATTCAATTTTATACTAAAATAAAGTTGATTTTTTTACCAGATGCACAATATATAGAAAAGCTAAGCTAGCTGTTTGATACAGTAAAATCAGAAAGTATTTTTTTTTTGAAAAAAAATCAAAAGTTGACCTCTCTTTTAAATTCAAGTGAGAAAAAAGCGATACACGAAGTATTTAAATTTTTAAGAGCCTGGTTTTTTTTTCCACACTATGCTATATTTATCGGGTTGTAACAATTTCTATGTGTCCGACATTGCAAAAGTTGTACATGTTTTTTTTTTGTGTGTGTGAGAAATCACTAGATTTTTTTCATTTTCATTTCATTTTTTGCTTATTTTCTCTTGCTATTTTGCAATTGGAATTTACTTTTTTAGTTGGAATAATGATGCCTGCGTAGAAAAACAATGAATATTTTTAAGAAAACAAAAACATAAGCCTTGTTCCCACACTCACGCCATACACCTTTTTTGGAGCTTTTTCTTTCTAATCTTGGGGTTTATTTTTTTTGTTGTTGTCTGAAAACAAAGCACTTGAGGAAATTGGGATGTCTCGTCTGATTTCTAGAGAAGGGCCAAAAAAAAAAAATTGTTTCTTGTTGAGGCTGCGCAATTACGAAAATGGCATTTAGCATGTAGAACAAAAGATATTCTTCCTCAAAAGAAAAAAAAATATTGTTGTCTGGAAAAAAAGACAACGCCACATGTGTTTGTATTTGCGCTTGCACTCTCACCCCCACGCAAAGTGTGGCGCCGCCACTTTAGATGCCACTTCTGATTGTATATTTTACACAAGTATAAGAGTAAATAAAAAAAGGCAGAAAAAAAAAATAGTGGTACGTTAAAAAAAAATTAACCCGTGGCTTTTATTTATTTGAAATGAAGAAATCGACAGTTGAGATGCATAAAATATGCATATTACACCAAAAAGTCATCAAATTATTATACACCCCAAAGAGATTTAACCAGATAGCAATATGATTTGTGTGAGGTTCATAGTAAATATCAAATTCATATGGGAAATGCAAAAAGGAAATAATATTGAGTAAAAGAGGCTTGTCCAATATTGCTTTTGGTGGGACTTTTTTTTTAAAGCACATTTGATAGATATTCTGAGATGCTCCAATGTATTTTGAAAATATTCTCATACAAGATAACCCGGATTATGTGTGAACTACTGCAACTTAACTTTTGTGAATACATTGCATGACTGTTGCTTCTATCGTGTAATTTTTTTGATAGGTTTGTCATACATTATCGAGAGTAGCAATAGTTCCGCGCTTGT
>JANBTM010000195.1:0-23114 GCA_027578695.1 Coemansia sp. RSA 1365 | reverse complement strand
AGCATGTCTACTTCTAAATAGTCTTTTTGTTTTGGTTTGTTCAACATTTCTGTACTGCTTTAAGAAGAATCATTGGCATATTAGGATAATGACATTTAAATCAACCAAGGTAATTTTTTTGGCAACAAATAGCATTGCATTTTTCATTGTAAGAGACAAGGTTTTTGACATAATTGGCATGTGTCGATGATAGGCGCGGTCTTGCGTGAGCACACAAGAGAAACACTCCTAAATACAGCAAGTCATTAGTAGTATAAATGGATACAATGTGAACAGATACATAAGGTTGATGATCCAAGCAATAATACAAAACAAATATAACTTTCTTTTAAAAGGGGGTGTGTTTTGGTGTAAAATCGTTTAATACCTCAGTCTTTGTCTGGTTATTTTGTTTGGCGATGTTGTGCAAAAGGTACATCGTTAGGAGTCACATTGCCGCCATTTAGAGCCACCACAGAAACATTATCCGCGTCCCGACCGCATAAAACGCTCGGGCACTCTCCCATGTTTTCACAGAACCAATACAATATGTCTAAAGTTTATGCAGGCAGCCAGGTCGCGGTTAATAATCCGTGGACGCGAGTGGCAAGTCACAGAAACAACTAACCTTCCTATATGGTTAACATTGTTACATTGCAGGACGACATGTCTCTTGATGAATGGCCTCTTCTATTGTCTATGTCGTCGCGGATTATAAACATTAATAAACTTTTAAAGCTTTTCGTTTCCGCAGTACGGGCACCACGCTGATGTCTTGGGGGAGCCTGCTGGTATATGGAATTTCTGCATTGTCATCATCAGTAGATTTATATTTATATTTATATTTATATTTATTTATTTATTTATTTATTTATTTTCGCTCAAGTTTTTGGCACTCCCGATATCCTGTGGCTTTTTTTTCATAAAGTGTCCTATAAAATTGTTTTCTTCGTCCGTCCGTCTATTTATCCAAACCAAATCAAATAAGATAAACATGTTATTTTGAGTATAGAATATACCCAAAAGATTAAATGCTTGGCAGGATAGAATAAGTATTGAAGACTGAGTGTCTCTCTTACTGGCAATACTTTTTATTGAATAGATAAAAGTTGTACCCTTTAAAATAAGTAAAACACATTCTAACGTTTTTAATTAAACACAAAGGTAAATTAAAAGGTAATTTTCTTTATTCTATACTGGTTTTGCGTCTTTAATAATATTGATTATTGATTATATGCTTTGCAAATTGTTTTTTATATAACTTGAAATTGGGACCATGGGCATTAAAAATGGCTAGAGCTACTGGTGCACTATAATTGTGCTAACCGACATTATCTAATTATCTGACTGCAATAATTTTTTGCATAGGCCAAACGGCTCTCAGACCCCAAGCTGCGCCACACACAATGTAAAAAGGAACAATGCTGCACTGGAAGTAATCAAATTCATGCCTTATGCTACTCTGGACATAATCTTACTTATTACAGTAATATTTATGTAAGAGGATAAATGCAGAAGCAGGAGGACTTGTAAAAAAAAAGCAAGATAGCTAATGCTGGGTTTTATTATGTATTATTATAAGAACGGTTTTTGCACCCGCTGCGTCTGGTCTATTGACCATCCTAATGGTGTGTTTAATTGGCACTCCTAAAGTAAGCATTTCTTAGTTTTATTGCAGTAAAGCTAACCATGTCCTACCTTGAAATGGCGGAAAAACTTGCTAACGCTTAAGACAGTGCTTTATTAACAGAATATATTTTTAGGCATTTTGTTGTTTAATTCCTGATATACAACTTAAAATTTCTATAGTTAACGCTATTAAAAATACAATAGTTTATAATAGAAAGCACCAAATATGTTTTAATGTACCATTGCTTTAATCATAAAAATGCCAAAATATAATTTTACTTATATCAATAAGTACTAATGTCAGCTGTCTAACAGAAGATTTTGCTTTTATAAAAAGCGCTTAGGTTTAAACTTTAGTTAGCTCTATATAGAATTTATTTATTTTGGATATATGCTATACACAAGATAACAAGTTTATTTATTTTAATTTGGTTTGAATAAGTGGTTGGACAGACAAATGCATGAAAAAGTAGTTGATAAGTTTAAATGAAAATAAACTATAAAGTTGGCTAATATATAAAATTTTCTGCTAAATACTAAGAAAAAAAAACATAAACGCGGCAAGTGTTTATATTAAACATGTATTCTACTATTACATGATAAGCAGAAACTACACTCAATTGTCTTTATACAATTCCGCTTCTGTGTCTGTACCTGTACCTGAGGTTGTCTTTTATTTAAATATGCAGAACAACCGCAATTTAAAGGATGATAAACTGAAGGAGTTTTTGTATATTCACAATATGGAGGCTGCTGAGCTTATCGCAACAACAAAATTCTGTGTTTTAATTAACCACGAGAGGGGTAACTTGCTGTATTGTATGAAGAAGACAAGTACTAGAGCCAACTGCTGCATTTATTGGTATTTACACAAAACAAAAGGAAAGAGCTGTGCACCGACCATTGTAAGACCATTCATGAGCATGCAAAAGGATGAGTATTGTAGTAGCAGTGCTGAAACTGCTGAGACTGACTTTCAGACACATCGTATTATGTTAATAATATATTAGTTTAAAGTAAAACTAAAGAAAAACATCTCGCTCATAATGATGCAAGGAAAACTAACTATATATAAGTAAAGAACATATGATGGTAATTAAATTATTGTTAATATAATACATCGTATGTGTTATTTAATAGCAAGGAGCTTATTTAGAATCTGTAGGTGTGTGCACAAGCTGAATTTGTCTTGCACAATTTTTATAAAAAATAATATATGACTAATCCGACCGTCCAGCTGTAGGTGTGCGGGAGTGGTGGGAATATTTATTCTGTTGAATTTTCATATGCGCAGCTGCAACGTGATCCTGCAACTACACATCCTCTCTACTGGAAGTTGTGGTTATCTGCATATATCAACCAGCAACAGACCAAACAACACCTAGTAAGTAATATACGCGAGAAGTTTACTGAGAATAGTAGGATCCCGCTTCGGTAATAAGAAATCGGTCTGCTCCAATAGTTTGTTTTCATGAACCGATCAAGGGCATTGTAATGAGATGTATGCTTCAGAAACATGGACTGCGAGTTTTGCTTGTTAATAAATCTAAAACATTATCCGTATGCCCAGCGTGTATCACTGGCGGTTTGGAGAACCACAAAACAGTAAATAATTCTGGTCTATTTAGAAAAATGAAGCAAAAAACAAAATAATATAAACCAGACTCTGTAGAGCAGTCTGCTGACCAGTTTTCTTCTGAGAAAACCACTGATTTAATCACCCCCAAGACAAAATAGGTTATCAAGAAAACAGTAACTTACCATGGCCTTCTCTATTTTATGAACAAGAAGTATTTTAAGCCCAAAGTGTAACAGTATCATGTTTCTTCCGCCGATCGCTTTCCCGATCCTTATTCCAATCTGCAGCATCGGAATCGCAATGCTGTAGCTGTTTTAAATTTCTAGCACATGCTATTCAGCCTGCATGAGTTGAGTGAAAGAGGTATTCTGAGCGTTTCCATCATTAGAATGCTCCGACCTCTGCTGATCAGCCGCAAAAACTTACCAAGCGCGGCAAAAAAAAAAAAAAAAATAAGCGGTCCAGCTTGCAGACTTCACAACAAAACAAAAACAACAACATTTGGATTAGTCATCACTACTCTAAGTCGGGAACAAGTTTCTTAACATATTTATATTTTGTTGAAGACTTATCCGAAAATAAAAACTACAAAGAACACACTTCCCACCTCTCCCCCAAAAAAACTAACATAGGTTTGTTTGGTGGAAGCGTCCGCGTAAACAGAATAGCCCCAAAGTGTCAGGCTTAGACGAGGTCCAAGCCTAGATATCAGTCGGAAATAAACAAATATAGAGTAAACTGGGTATATTGGGGGCAAACAACAGACACAAACATAGGAGCGTCGATAATCACAAAATTTAATACTAAAAGGTTGTTTACATGTAGCTGCTTTTTTTCTTTTTGTTGCGGCAAAAGCTAAAAAAAACTAACTAATGTAATGCATATACGACCAGTCATAATGACCATGACTGTTTTCGTGATCTATCTTTAATCCTTCGCTTTCGGATGTAAATTCACAATCGTTACATTGGAACACCGACCGCAAGAATATGTGTAGTTTTACAGGATTTGTGCACATTGTTATGCAGGGTTTCAAAATAATTATGCGAGGTTAAAGAACGAGGAGATGGAGACAGCAAACTGTGGCAATAAAGTGCTTGGATAACTTAGCCGTGTAAATACTGTTGATATACAAGGCAAGCAGTTCTTTATTTTAAAGTGTTTTTGTTAGTAGCACAGTACTCTCTGCCGTATATGTTTTTTTAAAGCCTAGAGAAATTTGTGTTAGTCAAGAAAGAAGTATGTGTGTGAATGGCTTGTTAAACATTTTCAAGTCTGCTTGGAAGAAAATGCTGCAATTTATATACGCAAAAGCGGAGGTTGGTCGTACAAAAAAGCGAATAAGCGATTTAGGAAAGCTGATCTCATTCGGAAAAAAGACAAACAAGCACAATGTTTACTGGGGGAGTAGACTACACACATCATTTTTCGAGTAATATCTTGCGCGGCATCTGAGATGGGGATGGGAGGGTGTATACTAGGTGACTTTTGAAAATAAACATGAGACGCAATAAAACTCAAAACCAAAAAAATAAAGCAAATGTAGGTTGCATGTAAATGGTTGTCTAGCCACCCAACTTACACCAACCACATTTATTGTTATTGTTGGTGTTTTGTGCAATAATCCTCTACAATTTGCTGCATTTGATAGAAATTCTACTATTTCTATACTTTTAGAGGCGGAGATGCGGTCAAGAGAATTCTTCCACTCTATTGATCAATATGAGGGTGTCAGCGTTTGCGAAAATAAAATTACAAATGTTTTTCTCTAAAAAAACGCATGAGAGATGACAATATTGTATTTGATTCTATAATAATAATGTGTTTAAAAGTATTGCAAACAACATGCTTAACTGAACATATGCAGTGTGCGACATGAGCAAACTGACAATGTATCAATAATCAAGTATCATGTCAGGGATGTATGCCGTTTATGCAACTGTCCATTTATGCAAAGAACATCTATGCAACTATGTAGCTCGACAAATGCACATGATAAAAAAGGAGTAGAAAGTAATAATGCTTAAGCATATTTGCAACCATTGTTGGCACCAAAAAAATCTGAATACAATGCCTGTCTGGGTTTTCAGAGGCTGACGTGTCCGGAGAAAAGTCGGCAATAAGTTCTTATTGGTAACAAAAACTTCAAAATAAAAAACCGAAGCTTTAGCTTGAAATCCCTTTGCCTTGTGGCGTGCCGGATTGTGTCAAACCTACTTAGACTAACGTATACTGTACATCTCAATGTAAGTCCTGGCAGGGAGAATGGCAAGACAGGTGACAAACATTTAATTGAATTTATTCTAACAGGAGGCAGTTCCCTCAAGCCCCTCCCTCCCTCTCTTCTACCGCGTGTATCTGATTCATTTTCCCGCGCAGGACCATCGATTGCCTACACATTCCGTCATATTACCCTTTGCATAGTGGTGGATGCAGCATAATATTTTGGGTGACAACCCGAAAAAAAAAAAAAAGCAAATTGCAGAGTACAAATTCTGCGTCACTTTTATTGTTGTTGATTTTCTCCCTGCATACACACATGTGCATGTTGAAATAGCGTAGAGTCTTGTTTTTTTGTTGTGTGTAAGTACATGCAAAGTCCAATAAAATGCATTTGGTTCCTTGCAGACTAGTTTATTTGCAATTTATTCTCAGTTGTGTTTGGACATTCAATTTCCGGCAAAATAACGAGTGTGCAAAATACGATCGACAAATGGCCGTGTTTATCAATATTTCCTCTTTCTCCCACTTTTCCGTCGTCGCTTTTCCGTATTGTTGATATATTCTTTCGGATTTAAAAATTACTATTTGTCTATTGCGGAATTAAAGTGAAAAAAAACTGCTGCATGACAAACCCAAGAAAAAACAAAATGACATATGAGAAAGTACATTGGTGTCGTTATTTCTAGAATAGTGTCATTCTCATGCAAATAGATGCACTTTCACGTCTGTATAGTTTCTTTTTTGCGCATGTGCGGAATTATACATTTAATCGCGCTAATATGCGACAAATGCGCATATTCTTGCTTACTAAAAAACATATGGAATTGTTATCATGCATAGCTTAAACCCCTCACATAACTTCTAATTGGTTAAAAAGTATGCGAATCTGTATGTTATGTCAATGTCCGCGTGCGAAAACTCTATGAAGCGCTGTATTTTCTCACTCGCACCCACTCTGGCAATTCCGAAAGCCGATATGTCTTCTGCTACTCCAATACATAACGTATGATCGACAAGAAATATGCATGCGGTCTATGCGTGTCTTGTTAATATTGTATTTTTTGCAGAAATGTTAGCGTTTGGGAATATTTTCTGCGGAAATTGAAATGTATGGTTTGTGTTTAGAGAGCAGAATGTTTGTGTTGTAGATGTGGATGCTGTATGCGCATAAGCAAGAAGAGTTGTTGGCATTGTGATTGGCGTTAGTTTTGCCCCGCAGAAAGTGGAATAGGAAGCAACTGATGAAAATTAACCATGTCACATAACATGTGTAGCAGTGGCAGTGGAAACCAGGGAGGGTTGGCAACTGTAACAACCCACGAAGCACCAACACCAGTAGAACTGTCCAGTATCTGTCCCTCTCAAGCGCAACTAGCAAATGACGGCCACATTAATAGTAAAATATTTATTCTATACACAAGGCAATACATCTGAACAATACTAATATAATATCATGCAATAGTATTAATCTCTAAATAAAGTAGATTGGTGCTATAGTATATATGCGATTTATTTAAAAATACTAACAATACAAGAACGACTAATGTCTACTTAAAAACTACTAATAACATTCTGTATTTATTGGGGGTTTCTCCTTTTCGCCGACGCAAACGGTGCGCTAACAACTCACGCCAATTACGTGGAAACTTTATCTTCTAAAACGCTAAAGGCAACATCACTTGCTGCCAAAAAAGCACCTCGACTAATGCAAGTATGATTCTTTAATTGATGCATTCAATAATTTTTTAAGAATAGTTTCAATTCATCGCCATCCGTCATAGATGTTTGATCACTTTATTCTAAAACCGACATTTGCAAAATATGTATGCCAATTTATGTCAGTATTACACTTTCACACATTAACTCATCACAAATTGTCGCAGAAAGTTAAACATGCTATTTTCAATACAAAAAACAATAAAAATCAAGTTAAAGACCAATAAGACAGTTCTTAGGGGTGTCCGTCTGGCTTGTCCCGCCTCTCGAGCTCCTGATCAACTAAATCGTCAATGTTCATCTTGTTTGGCGGCATTGTATTAGTGGACATACCTATGCCAATGCTTGTGGCAACCATTAGGGGCACCATGGTCCCAGTCGCAACATCCTTTTGCCTGGAGTCACTAGATACGCTGCGTTTTCGCGGTGCCATGTACTGCTTTGTGGGCGATACACCTGCTGCTGAACTAGAATTTACACCTGGATATCCAGCATCCCTATTCGCCTCTAATAGACTATTCGGATCAGCTATCTCTTTGGCATCAAAGTGCTGTTGATCAGCATTGTGTACACTGTCTAAACCACTAGAAGGTTTGGCTGGCGCCCGGCTCTTGCCCACGCGTCGGGACAGGTTAGCGCCAAATTTAAACATTGAGTACTTTAGCTTCCCATCTGGCGCTGCAGGAGCATCTTGAGCAATTGGGTCGCTCTTTGCGTCATCGCCAGCAAGCTTGCTGCGCAAATTCTGGGCTGGTGTCTGCCATTCCAGACTTTGGGGCTTTTTATAGATATCCTGTGTCACAAATGGAATCATCCACCAGATAAGCTGGTCGGGGACTAGCCGAAGAACAAGGCCAACAGGTAGAGATAAGAGACCACCGACAACAGAGAAAGCCCAATATTTGCCACTGAGTGCGACCGTCTGGAAGGCCACTCCTCCCCACTGTATAATAATAACCTGGCCGACAACCGAGATCAAAATAATTCCGATAAAGAACATATTGTTCTGAAGACCCTTGAAGCAGTTAATTTCATTGAGTAGCACGCGACAGTTGAATTCATTGAAGATCTGCATCCAAGCAAATGTGTTAAATACAAGCGTGCGCAGAACAACCATGTCATTGGCGTTCTCGACGGTGTGCAGATGGAAAATGTCGTCAGCAGCATAGAGAGTAAGGAAGCAAACGACGACCTGTAGGATCGACTGGCCGATGATGTGCTTCCACATAGCAAAAGTAATAAGCGGTGAATTCTCCTTCTCTGGATAGCGGTCAAGTATGTTCGTAGTCGGCGGATCAGTCGCCAAGGCTAGAGCTGCAAAAGTGTCCATAATCAAGTTAATCCACAGCAGCTGAATCGCGGTGAACACAGACTTTTCCTCGTCGTCAGCAATCGATGATATAAAGGCAATAAGTACTGCAGTAATGTTGACAGTCAGTTGAAATTGCAAGAACTTCTTCACGGCGTCATTTACTGTCCGACCCCACATGCACGCACGCACGATTGACTCAAAGTTGTCATCGACCAAAACAATTGAAGATGCCTCCTTCGCCACCTCGGTTCCTGCAATACCCATGCTAAACCCAACGTTGGCCGCCCGCAGCGCACCCGCGTCATTGGTTCCATCACCAGTGACTGAGACGATCTCGCCATGCGCACGCAACCACTCAACCAGCATACGCTTGTCCTCTGGCGAAGAGCGCGCCAGTACTTGTAGGCGAGGAATAATAAAGTCCATCTGCTCGGGTGTCAGCCTACGGAATTTGGGCCCTTCAAGGATCATTCCACCCATACCAGGTGTGAATATACCGCACTGTGTTGCAATTGCACGCGCTGTAAGCATATTGTCGCCTGTAACCATGCGCACCACTAATCCTGCATTTTGGCAGCGGCGCACAGCATCTGTAACACCGTCACGCAGCGGGTCTTCAATCGCAAATATACCCAAGCAAACAAGACCCACAGAATCGCGCCACTCAATGTCGGACTCATGCTGAGCCAGCTGCGCTTCGTCAAAATCGTCAAAATCGCGGTAGGCCATACCAATTGTGCGTAGAGCCCGTGAAGCGTAGTCAGATACAATGCGGCGTAGGTCATGGAGCGTCTCCTCGTCCAAGGGAAGTACGGGAATAGCTGGATTGTGTGCAAAGTCAGCTGGAAACCCTGCTGTCATGGGCACATCATCACCGACATCAGTGGTGTCGGATCCAATGTTATGCGAGCCGGTGTAGTGCGCACTAAGCAGATATGGCGAGCGCGATGCCTCTGGGCTAATTTCAGCAGCATCTTCGCTATCACTACCATGATCAAGGTTGATCTGCGGAATATCAACGAAGTGTCCATGTGGCATGATATCTTCGACCTCATCGGCATCGGCCATACTATCCACAGAAGAAGCAACATCACGTTCATTTAACACATCGTTGTGGTCCTGAGACTGGAAGGCACCATCAACGTCGACAATCCAGCGACAGCCTTGAAGTATGTTTTCGGGCGCGCCCTTTACATACAGACGCCAGACCGTCTTCCCATCTTCGCGGCGGCAAATCTTCACCAGTGTGCTCATCGTCTTGCGCTCAGAGCTAAATGGCCAGACCTGGACATGCTGTTCAACATCCTTTTCGCGCAGTTGTAAGTAGTACGGCGCTCCTAGAGTCTCTGACCATGATAGCAAAGCAGTCTCTGTTTTGGACCCAGTAAACTTGTCAGCGTTGGATTTAGGGCCTGCAGCCTCGCTCCGAACTTCTTCCTGAGATGGATCGGCAATGCTACGCTTCTTGCCGCGCATCCGACCAAGAATTCTGCGCCAGAGAGGCGCACCTTTGCCGTTGGAACCGCCGCCCAATAGTTCATCGTCAGAGCCATCATCATGTTGAACGGCATCGTCGCCGGCAGGGATAAATGCAGTGGTGTTAACGGCAATGGCATCATGACAGAGGCTAATGATTGCCTTGGGCGCCTCCTCGCTAAGCTCTGCCGTTGGCACAATCATATCCTCGTCATCACTAAAGTCGCTGAGATCTGAAATACCAGAGAGACTGGGCGAGTGGTCAGATGTCGGGGTCAGCGCACTCGAGGACGAGTAGTCAGAGGCGCCGGCACGGTTTATACGCCGGCGGTGCTGTCGGTTGCGGCGGTTGCGCAAACGACGCCGGCGCCGTGTTTCAGTTTCAAGCAGAGTTGGCGTAATTGCCTGATTGGGTGGCACAGCGCGACCAGTCATATCAGTAACCAGGCCATCAGCAGGAGGCTGAGTGGCTTTGCGGCGCTGCATCTCAGATGTGCCAGGCGGATAAGAGCTGAATCGGTATTGATCCCCAATGCATCCAGTAACAACAGTCATGCGGTTCTGCGTCAGTGTACCCGTCTTGTCTGAGCAGATTGTTGTTGCGTTACCCATGGTCTCACACGATGCAAGAACGCGCACCAAGCAGTTATCTTTAAGCATGCGTCTAGTTGCTACGGCCAGCGCTAGCGTTACAGCCAGCGGCAGCCCCTCAGGAACAGCTACGACAACAACCGTGACGGCCGAAATGATAATGCGCACTATGCTATCCACCACACTAGTTGCGTCGCGGCTGACCTCGTCTCGCCCGAGCTGGACCGAATACTTGATTATGAGCACAATAAACATGAGCAGACCGGCTGCGCCACCTAGTTTGGCAATAAGCTCAGCTAGCCAGTTTAGCTTTACTTGCAGTGGGGTCGGCTCATTTTTCGTACGCAAGGACATCATCATACGGCCGTAGAATGACTTTTGGCCGACCGCCACAATAACGCAGCGTCCGACGCCTTCAAGTATGCGGCTGCCGGAAATGAGGAAGGGGTCAATTTTCTTGGTAGAGCTGCCCTTTACTCGCTTTTCGGACACATCGGACGCTTGGGCGGAAGCCTGTTGTTGAAGAAAGCCAACCCCTTTGCCGCTGCCATCCGCGTCAATACATTTGGCCACTGAAACCTCGGGCGGATTTTCCTCGCCGTCTGTCGAATCATCCGCATCGGCACCTGATTCGTTCTGTGGCTCAAGTGCCTCAATCTCGTCAGATCTGTTATCCCTGAGCCGCGCCGCATGCGCCCGCTGCTCCTGGCGCCTGCTTCGGAGTTCTGCGCGGCGGCGCTTACGACGACTTTTCCGTTCAGTATTCAGCTTCTCCGCATCTTCCAACCGACTCTTTTTTATCGCATCGCTTTCACCGGTAACCGAGCTTTCGTCACATTTAAGGTTGGAAGAGCTTAGCACCACACCATCTGCACACATGATATCGCCGGGCTCAATGTGCATAATGTCGCCGACAAGAATGCAGTTTGTCGAGACCAGGCACTCCTGGCCACCACGAGTGACACGCACGCGCCGATCATTTTTCTTAGCATTTAACCTGCGAAACTGCTTCTCCTTCTGATAGTCGTTGATCGAGGCAACAAGGGTAACAACTGCAATAGCAACAATGATAGCAAAACCCTCAACCCAATGCACATCCTGGCCATCCTCTTCGGAGTTGCCTGTCACACGCACGTCCTGGTATATCCCAATGCCGAGTGACACAATTGCAGCTACGATAAGCAGCACCAGCATCTTGTCGTGCAGTGCATCCCAAACAAGTCCGATAAATGAGCGAGACTTTGAGGGAGGCAGTATATTAACACCGTACTTTTCCACTCGGTCGGCATGCTGTCGGCAGTCAGTGTTGAACTCGGTAAGCCATGTGACCTTGTCATTTCCCTGTTCAGCAGCCAGCACTTTTGCCAGCTCGGCATTTTTGGGCAAAGCTGTCATTAGTTCTGCAGAGGTTGTCGGGTCCTCAGTAGCGGATACTGAGCCACCTGATACTAGGCCCATGTCGCTGGCAACGTTCAATTTGTGCAAAAGACCATTGGTTCCGCCTAGTCCCTGCAGCGCGGCAATGTCCTTGTCGCCCACCATTGTCGCCAGCACATCGGGGTCAGCATCAGACATATCTATCGATGCAGCTATGTTGTCGTCATCGCCGGTGACATTTGCACTAGTATCGGTGCCGTTGTTAGAATCGCGGTCTGCTTTCAGCAAAAGTTCTAACTTTGCTTCGGCAACGTTCTCATTCGCGGCTACCTTTTCAGGATCAGCCGCAGCGTCGTTGATGGAGCCACCTGTAGGATCGCTCATAGCGTCGCTGATACTTATATGTCCACCTAATGCAGCATAGTAAATGCACATGTCAGATGGCAATATAGAAGCAATGTCGTCAGTCACGCATAATGTCACGGGAGATTCCGTCTGCAGTGGAGATGCAGCGTATAGAGTTTGGTGGCAGTTAATCACAAAAGCGTATAGGTTAGCACAAACTAGCAGATAAAGTCAATATATGCGACGTAGGCAATGTCACTGCCCGGCAGAGAGCTGCCATGCGATTCCCGTGCCAAATAGTGAAATGTCCCTTTCTTCTTCTGCTGCTGTTTTCCGCCTTAAGTGAGCAGGGGAGCTTGTCGCCAAACTCCCTGTAGGTTGAAAAAAGGGACTGCAGCGCCATTGCTGCTGCCACCGCCGATGTAGTTTTACTCTCTTTTGGACCAACCTATGCAAAGAAACTAGTGATGTCCCTTCAACTCCAGTCTTTTGCAGTGTGGTTCTCGTGCTGTCTGCTTACCTCTTGCCGCTCAGCGCGGAGGATCTGCGCTAGATGGTATCCACGGAGTAAGGCTAAATGCGTTCTGGCTTAGGTGACCTCTCCTTGCAGCTATGAGAGAATGTGTATATCCTAGATGGAGATAGTGTTATTTGTCGGTGTCGTGGCAAAATGTATAGAGATCAAAGGATACGAGAAAAACTGGTAGAAAGGGAAATGTGTTTTGAATTTAAGGCTGCCAGGAGTTGGCACTGGTAGTGTTAGCGTTTAAGTACAAAATGATAGAGGAGGGTGGGAAGAAGCTTTGGCATATCTGCGACAACAGTAGTGGAGGTGGAGATGATGGAGGTGGCGGTCAAAGGGAGGGGGGAAGCTAACACGCAATGGTAGCAAAGCAAAGAAGTGGGGGGAAGGAAGTTTCTGGCTAGTAGCCTCTGCTGTCACTTCATCACCACACGGAACGCACGAAAGAAGTTGACACAATGTGAGCAGTGAAGGAATATGCTAAAAGGAAATTTCTGAGAAGAAGGCATCCAATTGTCCAACCAACTCTTTACCATTCCAGGCTGATCAAAGGAAAGACATGCACTGTTCTGCACCCCCAACATGTATGGTTATTCTCTAGCAAATGTTAGACGCGCTTGCTGACCACATGCTCTGGAATTCTAGTTGGAAATCTTTGACTGTGTTGTTGTGTACATCTTGGTAGTACCGATTATAAACAGAGCTTCAGGTTGTATGTGTGTTGGCGTAAGCCTACGGAGAATCAGCATTCATGGTTTGAATTGTAATCTTTGATGACACTGATATGTTAAAGCCGCGGGATACATCCTCAAACAGAAAGCGGCGGTCTCTTTGCTGATTTCAATCACCATATTGATTAGGCCTTTTAACGGTCCAATAAACCTTAGAAGTCCCGGTCTCTGGTCATAGCTATTTTGCTGATACTTTGAAATGAAGCTGCACATACGCAAAACCACACGTGCAAAGAACAGCCAACAGCAAAACGGAACATACAATTTCTAGGGTAAGGTGGTGAAATTCGGATGATTGTTTAGCCGACATCCCCGCCCTCCCTACTCCAATGTAGAGAATTTATAAGCACATATATGGCTTATAGGCGGAGTCCAGACACCAGTGCAACTTTATAATACGCATACGTATTAAACCAACAATTAGTCTACAAAATGAGTCATTTAAAGCGATAAGTTGATATTTGAACTATAGCCGAGTTTCTAGCCCTATAAATGAAGCACGTGGATAATGAGAATGTAAGTTGCCATCACACTTCTTTCGTCTCACCTCGTCATTATTGTACTTTTGGAATTAAGAATCGACAATGGCTACATACAGCAAACCCGAGTACAGTGCAAATAACTATCAAGCCAGCCGTCCGCGTTATAGGGCATCACTTGTTGACACTATACTTGCCTATCATAAGAAGAATGATCCGACAGCAGGTACAGATTTTGCAGTCGATGTAGCAACAGGCACTGGAATATTTGCACGCCAACTTCCGCCCCATTTTAAGCGGGTTGTTGGTACCGATGTCTCACCAAAGATGCTCCAAAGCGCACGCGACGCCTCTAAAAATAACTCTATTGATTATGTCGAGGCGACTTCGGAAGATATGTCATTCCTTGAATCCGGGTCGGTTGATGTTATGACTGTTGCAACCGGCGCACATTGGTTTGACATTGAAAAATTTGTTAAAGAAGCCAGACGCGTTCTCAAACCCAACGGTACCTTGGCAATATTTGGCTATCCTGGGTTTGCTCACTTTGTCGATTATCCGCAGTGCGACAAAATACTTAAGGATTATGGATTGGGCGATGACAAGCTTGGACGTTTCTGGGACAGAGGTCGAGAGGTATTGGTAAACGGTTATCGAAACTATCATAAGGTTTTTGCCAGAGACTCTTGGACTGATATTCAACGTTATATCTATCCTGACACCATTGAGGGAGAACCTTCTACCGAGGTACCGCCAATACTTGCGAGCAAACCTGTGATAATGGACTTTGACGTTACATGGAGAACTTTGCAGGATTTCCTTCTAACTTGGTCAACAGTGACGCTCTACCACAAGCAGTATCCTGAGCGCGAAAATGCTGCAAAGTCTGTTGTCCGAGAAATGATGGCTGCAGCAAAATCAACCAATATGGATGAGCGTCTCAATCTTCAGTGGGAGGAAATCCTTTTGATGTGTCATCCTCCACAGTCAGTCAAATAGTTTTTATATTTTCCGGTGGTATATGTAAACAGTAAAATTTTACAACTCAATACCAAAGTTAAACATTCATTCGGGTGTTTTTATTATTATTAACGCCTGGTTAAAATGTTCAGTTAATACACAATATTTTTTTAAAAAAAAAAATTAGGACATTGGTATAGTTCTATTTAAAGTTGTTGGTTGCATACTTTATTGAGTTTATGTTTATGGCAGCTTTTGAGTAGTCTAGCTTTTTACTAGCAAAATTGGATCTGTGGTGTCTTTTAATGTATACTGTGCGCAATTATCAGAACACACCTTTATCTGGTGTCAGATACATTATTGGATGTACATTTTATTAGAAAAACACTACCGACACTACTACTCTTTTTAATACTTTTATTGCTGTAAAAATATGTTGCGCAAAATGACAATTTATCTGACAAGAACTCGGGCCAGATAACGGATTATACTCGGATTATATAGAAAGTGTTTGCCATTGCGGATGCTTGTGTCTATTGAATTTTTATGGTTGTCAAACAAAATTATTGATATTCACTTGAGAAACATGCTATTGGATTGATTCTAGAAGTTTATGCTATATTATTTACTTATCATTGCTTGAAAAAAACGATTGAACTTAAAAGCTCCTCATTATACTTATGCTTTTATTAACTTTACCATTTCGGATGTTTGACTACTTTTGTGGTATAAGAAGCATCGACAGACCTATGTGTTTACATTTTTTTAATATCCTGGATTATACAGATGGAACTTAACAACGGATGTCTTGCAATTATCTCCAAAAATAATTTGTTTTAAAAAGCTTTTTATTATCTTAAATTGCGCTAAACAATTAAATAATTAATTTATAGCAGGTAGTAGGCATTTTGTACAAGCAGCAATATCTAAAGCAAATAGGTCAACTCAATAAAGAAAGAAACCCTGGCGGTAATAAATACTTAGGTACCACAGTTATACCAGTGGCAACAATATTACAGATGTTAATTATGTTTAAACTTTTTATAGAGTGTAAATATTTTGTTAAACATAGCCTTTCAGTATTTCTTTTTTTGTAAAATTTAGTTTATAAAATTAAAATTATAAACTAACTTTTAACTTGGACTCAGTTTTTAGAACTCTATTAAAAATCTTAACATTCTAAAACAAAAAACTCAGGCAAGAAAAAGCAGACAGATATAACAAAGCCTAGTTGAGCAACATTACTAAGAAGTACGCTAATATATTAAAACAAAAGTTGACACAAAGTGGAGCAACAATCAAGCTACTACTTTTGTCTAACATAATTCAGATTGTTATTCCTTATATTTTGGAACTAACTTGGTAATTGGCATTTGTACTCCGTGTAGCATTTGCGAGTTCTGAAACTTGTTAATATCGCCAATAACCCAGATGCCTTCACATGTCTGACACATTCCGATATTTGTAAAATCAAATGTGCAGTGCTTGTGATAGTCGGGTGCATTTACTGCGCCTTCGAGTGCCATTTGCAAGGCAATTCTGATTTTCTGGGCTTTTGGATCTGACTCACTGCTGCTGTCTTTTTTGTCGTTATTGTCAAAGGATGATTCTTGCGTCAATAATTCTTGAGGTGTCGAATAGAGTGTCAAAAGTTTTTTATATGCATCGTCTTGACTGCTATCCAGGCTTGCAGCTTTCACAAAGCTATTCAGCTCTTCCAAGTTAATATCAGAATCCGTACTATTCTTTAGTAGGCGCTGTAGAGCCAGCAAACTGGCTGGGTAGTTTTCTAATTCTGCTGCGGAAGGTAACTGTGCATTGGTTGGCCAGATATGAACATCTATGCGAGTATACTGAGGCACAGTGTCAGGGTTAATAAATGTGTCCCACATCTCAATAATATCCTGCTTGCCTATTGTTTTCAGACATTCTATTCCTTCGCTAATACTTTCAAAGCTATATTCCCCAGAATTGATAGCATTCCACATTCTGGAAGCTTCGCTAGATATTGTTTTTAACTGCTCCTGCAAAGTCAAGCTTAAGGACTTAACAGCATTGGCAACCTTGTCCTCATCAAGATCAACGATATTCTGACGACAAGTACGCAGAAACTCGGTAATGCGTAAGGAAAGGTATATTGGATTGCATTCACCCTGGATGCTTAATATGAGATAGAGATTTCCTTCTGAATAAGTTTTTAATGTGGAATAGACAATATAACCCAACTGCTCTTCAGTGCGTAATTGGTCAAAAAATAGTGTGTTGAATATGTCGTTAAAGATAACAGCAATCGCTCGTGAGCGGACTTCGCTCGCTTTTCCAAGTTGAATATTTGCAACAGCTGCACTTTGTGCGTTATTTTCATTAAGTGATTCCCTCGGGAAAATGTAATAGCCAGGATCAAGCTGTATTGTCCGTACATAAGGTATTTCGCAGCTTAATAGAGGCTGACCACTAATAATATTTTGAACATTAAATGCAGTATCCATTGCCTGCTGCTCAGTAAAGTTTCCAGTTACAAGCATCGTTATATGCACTTTTTCAAAAAGTGTATGCAAGAAATTATTTAGCATCTCATATGTTACATCCTTAAGACTCTCCTCAAGCAATGCAGTATCCCATGTAGGACACAATAGAAGATTAGCTTCCCAAAAAGAAGCTTGGGTAGCAGCGGAGATTGACCGGCTGTAACTTAAACTTTCTTGGAGCTTATTCCGACAGTCATTGAATATTGACTCCTTGATAACCGCATGGCGCATATGGCTAACAATCCGCTCCAATAGAAGGGGTAGTTTCTGGCTAAATCCATCAACAGTAATATTTGCTGCCGTATAAAAACTGCTAATTGAATATGATAATCCAGCACATTTGGAGCTGTACAGTTCTCTAGCCAAGATGTAACGCCAGCAGTTGCATAGCAAATCAAACATGACTCGATTGCAAGGCGAACTGTTAATGACTGGGGATTTGATTTCCAATTTAACCACGCCCTTTGGCAGATAAAACTTGTCATCCTGTTTGTACCAAAGCTCTAGTTTATCGTTATACTTTAGGAGTGTAGGCACGGTTCTGTCCAGCTTTGGGCGCGGGCCAGTTGGCTCAGGCACAGAAAAGTTGTCAGAGAAAAAGTCATTGGGCTTGGGCAAATGGAAATGGCTTAACATGGATTCATCCTGGCAAAAGTCAGTAGTAAGCGTATTGGGTAGATCAGAAACATGGTAGCGCACATTATGATATTCCTCAGTGTTGGATAAATCAATTTCTTCGTGGGTCTTTGCGCCGATAAACACAGAATAGTTTGAGTTATTAAGTAATTCCAAGAATGCCGAGATAAGTGAGGGACTAAACCCATTCATTATTGTGCCGTTAGATATTATATATTCTGGTGATACATAGTCGTTAGTTGCATCGCACGACAAATCAATAACATATTTCATTGAATTTGGCTGTTCATAATATTCAAAACCCAGACGTAGCGTGGCAGCAATTTCATTATAAATTCGCTCTTGTGGTCTACTCTTTGATAACATACGCAGGTAAGCGAAAATGGCAGACACTACTTGATCATATTCCTTTAATCCATTTGGTGTGACGCTAATAGAAATAGTAAAAATACTATAACCTTCAAAGCTTTTTATAACAGCAACAGCGTAGGTTGCCAATCCTTGCGAGTTCAAGTACTGAGTTAAAGATCCGGGTCCTTCATGATTAAGAAGCCATCTAATATATTCAATCGGCCGACTTCTGTTGTGCGCGCGAATATCTGGAAGTGGGAAGGTCAAGCAAATCTCATTAATATCGCTAAGTGTCTCAAAGTGAATAACTTTTCCAAGTTCATTATTAGTCATTGGATGATCTGCAAAAGTAGGTTTGGTTATACCTTTGCTTTCTACGGCAGAAAATCTACTGACAGCCATTTCAGTAAGCTCATCAAGAGTGTAGCTGCCAGTGATGGCCAGCTTCATAATATCAGCCGAGTAATAACGATTGTAAAACTCCACTACTCTATTGTGTAAGATTTCTGAGTCTGAACTATTTAAAGTTTTATTGTTTCCGGCAGCAAATCGTGAATACGGATGGTTTGGGTTGCTGAGTGAAGCTTTAAGCCCATTTAGTCGCCACCCCTCACTTGTCAACTGTGATTGGTATTCCGAATCAACGGCATTAATTTCTCGAATAATTGCTTCGGCACTAAGCAGGGGCTTAATAAAAAAGCTGGACATGCGATCCAGCGCACTATCCAACACCTCATTATCAATGTCAAAGTAATAGCATGTATTGGATTCGCGGGTAAATGCATTGGATGAGCCAGAGTGATTTGAAATAAACTCTCTAAAGCTTCCATCCCCCGGATACTTGGCAGACCCCTATTATTCCAAATAACACACAATATAAAACATAAAAAACATGTAATACATCAGTTAAGGGTGTTGACATTATAAACAATACAAGTATAATTTCATGTTAATATTTTATTTGGTACTTACCATCAGCAGCATATGTTCTAGAAGATGTGCCAGACCAAGTGCATCATTGGGGTCGGCATAAGAGCCAACGCCTACAGTTAGCGCTGCTGCTGCAGTTTTAGCATCAGGGTCGCTGATACATATAACAACCATATTGTTAGGTAGACGTAGCAGACGGTATTGGCAGTTGTCCTTTGCCGACTTTTCTAGTGGTCCTATATACTCTTTGTAAGGCATGCGTGACTCGGTAGTAATCCTAGGCTCAAATCCAGTTTCCCAGTCAGATGGCTGCTTAACATCAAATGGGTTCATAGTTTAAAGTATTTTTCTAACTTGCTTAAAATTAAAATGGTGTTTATATAAGTACTTGGTTAAATATCTAAGCAAACAAGTGAGGAAAAAACTATACTGCTGGTTTATATAGTACATCTATTTGGAAAACTAAATACACATTTTCTTTTAAAAAAAATCTGCTATCCTTTAACAAAAGAGAAAAGTTTTTATGACTGCACTCCGCAATAAGAAAGCTAAGGAAACGTTGTTTAATTATGTTTAGAAAATTACATCCAATGTTCCATGTAGTGTAAAGCTTGGAATAGAATTATACTGTTAGCAGAAGACCTCTGAAGGTGCTGTTTTCAGCGTATGCATAATGGCTTTGGTCAACATATTCTGCGTTTGCAGCAATATTATTTTTATAACATTACGATTATAATAACTGCTAATTTTTGGTAGATAGAAACATATAATTAGTTTAATTCTGAAGCTCGCTTAGCTCTGTAGGCGTTTTATTATACAATGACTGTCCAAGGAGCTTGGTAACTAATAAAAAAACTAAGGATACCCACAGTCGCAAGTGAGCGAGAATTCTCAGAAATCCAGACTGACTGATCCGAGTAGAGTGCTCGGGATTATTCTCGGGAGATCGCGGCTAAATTATTAATGGGGGGGGGGTTCCTTGATCTTTGCGAGTTATCCTCTGCAACGCACGGAGGGTCAGCATCATGTATAATGCACGTTGCCGAGAGCAGAAATTGGGAGATCTGTGATTGTGGCAAAATATATGCATGCGCGTGGCGCAGGTACAATTCGCTGAACTGCATCGCCATGCGTCTTGTTTTCCAATTAGTGAAACTGTTAGCAGAATCGTTGCGCGCCACCCAATGGAGGTAAATGATGAGGGAAGCGGCTAGTTGGGAGCAGTCCAAAAATGCGCGTGCAGATTCGGAAGACATGCCGAGGAACACTTGCTAGCAGAAAAACGGTAGCGCGAGCCAGTTATCAAGTCTTGGCGCATGGCGCGGCAGACGTGGTTGGAAATACGCTGGTAAGCTACTGTTATCAGTTTCGTTGCTGATGGCTGGATTGTGAGCCGTGTTCGCCGGGTGGCGGGGTGTCAGACGCGCTGACAAAGCTGCGCAGTGTATAAATGTTAAATGCCCCTGTGAGGCGGCGTAATGTATCGAGGCAGGATGCGCTGCTGGGCAAGTTATTCGCATTTTGCGATTGCTCGTCCTGGATGGCATGTTAGAATGTGTGGAAACATATCCGGCGTCTGTCGGGTCAGGGCCTGAGAGTGCGGGATTATGCTTTTGTCGAGAGGTGTTCTTGGCGGGCCTCAATAACGAGAGAAGCACGAATCATTGTCGCTGGCAACAGGAGTTGCCTTGGACTGTGCCCGGGTTTTAACGCCGTGAATTCCGCTGGCGCTGGGTGCGGTTCTGCGAGAACCCTGCGCATCAACCAAGGTGAGGGACTCGTTGTCGCTCTCTGCACGATGGTTGAGGTTTAACGGATTCCGCGGATCCAACATGTGAACGTCCATGTCTTCTTTGCTGAGGGCGCACGTCTGCTCAGTAACAGCGACAGGAGACGCGGCCTTGCCAGCGTCGTCCCGTGGTACTGAGTTTGCGTCGCCCATTGCGAAAAACATTAGCAGGCCCGCGGACATCGGCACTTGCATGCCCGTCGGGCTTGCGGCCATGTCAGCGGCGGGTGCCGCCGATTTTGCCTGAGAGGAGTCGGCAGCTGAAGTTTTCTTGTTTACATTATTGTAGATTTCCGTATCTGCGGACGCAGATTCGGCCGCCAATAGCGTGGCTGGGGTTGTAATAGCAGAAACGGGAACCCCCGTTTCTGTTGCACCATCCGCTGGTGCACAGACACAACGCGAAAGGAGTGTCATTCCACATTCGTGGCAGCGGATGAGCTCGCTGGCGGGCACGACTTGGGCAAGCCACCTTTCGCAGCTCTTCAGCGCAATGTGCACTGGCAAATCATTCCCATCGCGGAGCTCGAGGAAAGCCTTCCAGTCCCCGGTGCGGTACCCATGGCGGGTCATCGGCAAAAGTTGGGAAAGTATGCCGACTTGAGCAAATGCTGCTTTCAATCGGCGGGGGGGGGGGGGTGGCCTTAAAAGGTGCATTGACAATCCTGATTGTCAATAGGGTCCCCTTTTCCATGGTTCAAGGGAAGGCGCACCCATGGAAAACAAGCGAGGTATTGAGAAGTCTCGCGGTGGCCTCCCTGTTTTTCAACACAAAAGTCACATCATCACCATCGATGTGGAAGCTTGAGAGAGGATTCGACGGGGCTAACGGGCTGAGATTGCGGCCAAGCCCAAGCGTGGCCAGCAGCTCTTGCGTGAGCTTCTTGAACATGGAGGGGCGGAACCCAGGAATCTTCAGCATAATTGGGGTCTCACGCAGTTCAGGGTACTCCTCAGCATCGGCGATGGCCTGAGCGTTCACCGACCTGTTCGGTCCGGCACGCTTAGCAGGCGGCATCGCGTTTGACGCGCTAGCGGCACTCGCCGCTGCCCTCTTCCTCGAAGCGGCGGCGGTGGGAGCCGCGGGATTGTTAACAGACGCGCGTCCGGCAGTAACAGCAGCGGGGACGTTGGCGGGGGGCAGTAATAGGGGTACCTGCTGGGGGTAGAGTCAGGGCCACTGCATCCATCGTTTCCTGGGCGGCCCCAGAGGGTGGGCTCAGGAGCACCTCGCGGTACAAACGCGCAGGCGACGATGGGGTTGGTGGTGGCGGGATGGTTTTGTTGTTAGCAAGCATAAACTGGTTGTGGGGTCAATATGCAGATAAAAGCAAATAATGGCTTTTTAAAAAAAAAGTATTTAAAATCTGCTTTTTTAAGAATTTGGATAATAAGATTGGGAAAATAGCTTAGCTGCTCGCTTAGCTCAGTCGGTTAGAGCGACGTGCTAATAACGCGTAGGTCACAGGTTCGACCCCTGTAGTGAGCATATTTTTTTGTTAAATTTTTTTGTTGTAATTTGTGAATGATTCCGTTCAATTGTGTGGCGCTACCAATTTCCAAAAACCATGGCTGCTAGCATCGCTTGTCTTTTCTTCTCTTTAATAAACATTTCTGTATTTTTATTTTAACACTTTTTGCAATCAATTTTATTGTCTATAATGGTAATTGACCAGAAACAAAGTTTAGCTCACAGCAGAACTGTTGTCAAGATCTGTGGAGTGCGAACAGTGGAAGCAGCAGTAGCAGCAGCAGAGGCTGGAGCAGACATTATTGGAATGATTTTTGCGCCTTCTCCTCGTCTCATTGACACAGCAACCGCTCAGAAGATTGCACAAGCTGTTTGCAAAGACCGCTGCATATCAGATTCAGGCGTATTGGACAGATGCAACACGACATCTCATGGTGTGTTTGCAGGAATTAGTAGAGAAGCAGCACCCAAGGAATTCTTTGCCTCCTG
>JANBTM010000194.1:0-18742 GCA_027578695.1 Coemansia sp. RSA 1365 | reverse complement strand
TGGCTTTATAGAAAGTAATGGTAACAAATTTCTTTACTTATTAAATAAAAAAAGGTAGTTAGAATACCAAAAAAATTACTTTCATTGAGACTATGAAGCTGGAGTATCCGACGATGGTGAGTTACCATGGCCAGATCTCTCTGAAGCAGAGGATGAGGTTGAGACATGGGTCTGGCTGGTTGGAATTACAGCTGGAACTGGTGCCACTGCTGCACTAGCGATATATGGCGTCGGTGCCATATATGGGCCATAGTGGTGACGGTAAACGGTTTCGCGGTTGACCATGTCGTTTACTAGGACATCATATGGAAGCAGAGGGTCCTCATGATGGAATCTTGGAGATGAGCTAAGTTTGCGAGCCACCCAATCAAAAGTGCGCTCACCAATTCCCAAATACCAAAGAGTAAAACCAGAACGATGGTGACGACAAAAGTGAGGATTACGCGAAGAGTAGAAAAATTCAAGACGTTGCTCTCTCAACTGTCGAGTTTGTTGATCTGGAGCAGAATCCAAATACTGCTGCTCGAGTTTTAGTCTGTCGGTGTATCTACGAGAATAATTGGATTGGCTTTCAATAAACTTCTGCCATGTCATTTCCTCCTCATTGTGTGATGAACTGGCGAGTCGTGGTTGTCCGTAAGCAGTGTGCGTCCAACCTGTGCTGCGACGAACTCCTGCAATTATTGTTGACGTTAGCCACAGTGCCACTCCTGCAAAAATTAACTTTCCCTTGAAACGTCCTCCGTAGTGGTGGTGCGAATAACGTGGATGAAACATACGCATCTTGTCTTCTGGTCAGTTTTTTGGCTTTTTTGGATTGGCCTGTAAGGAAACGATATTAAGAGTATTTTTTAAGGAAATTTGTGGGCGCATACACTATTGATCATCTTTAAAGGTATGGATTTCTTGGCATTTTTTTTTCTCATCCTCCCTTCCATCTAAAAGCGTATAATTCTTCAAAATCTTTTATTTTCCGTATTCGGCCGCGAAATCGGACCCACCAATAAAAAAAAACCACCCCTTATATTCTTTCTTAAACATTAGTATAAGAGAAAGACTAGTCTATTTATAAACATCACTGTCATGCTTACTCAATACATATTAAAGTTGTACTATTCCCGATGGACAAGAGTAGCAGATGCCTGGCCTGTTGCCAATAATACAACTTCAGACACAACACAACGTGGATGACGTGATGCCGCAAACACAACTGACTCTGCTACATCAGAAGCAGTCATTGGTTCTATTCCACGATATACATTATCGGCTTTGTCCTTATTGCCATTATAGCGTACTACTGAAAACTCAGTCTCCACCATTCCTGGTTTAATCTCTGTCACTTTGATTGGTATAGAAATGGTCTCTGCACGCAAAGATTCAGAAATAGAATGCACTGCACTCTTAGTTGCACAGTATATGCTGCCATTGACGTAGCCAGTCATACCAGCAATTGAGCCCATCATGATTATGTGACCTGATCCACGACGTTTCATAATCTGGACCACAGCACGTGAAACATAGAGTAATCCCTTGATATTTGTGTCAATTACTGTGTCGATGGCGTCATTGCTGATATCACTTACTGGATCAACACCCATTGCGAGTCCCGCATTATTGACCAGAATGTCGATTTCTGCCAACTCTTTGGGTATTTTAGCAATGGCTCTCTCAACATCCTCATTGTTGCGTACATCCATCTCCGCTGCGTGTACCTGAACGCCAGGCCAAGTACTTTTGATCTTTGCACGCACTGCTTCTAGTCTGTCCAAACGCCTCGCTGTTATAATCACATTGGACCCGGCTGCTGCAAATTGACAAGCGCAGGCCTCACCAATACCAGAACTCGCCCCTGTGCTACAGTAAGTCAAATACACTTATTAGATTATTTGTATGCTAAGCCGCTTGTGTAGCTGAATCCACTTCTGAAAGGTACACATTAAAACACTATATTCGAGCGACACCACTTACACAAGCACATTCTTTCCCTGAAGCCGCGAAAACATGACAGAAGCAAGTGTTGATAAGTATGCTCTATTCTGATAGCAGTAAATGGGCTGTTTGTGGAGTAACAAAGAGCTAGAAGAGAAATGCAAAGTTAGCAACTAAGTTATGTGGAGAATTTCGGATAAGGGGGAGACCCAATCATCTGATCTGATTAGGTTACAGTCAGCACTTTCCAGACTTTAGCACAGAGCCAGGAGGCGAGAAAGTGCATGCATTATTGATTTTTCGTTATGATAACCTTGCCAGAAAAACAGTGGTCTAAACATACCAGACAAAAAGCTGTGCTAGTCGCGATTGAAGGTGACAATAGTTACAGAAATGTCATCGCGGAAACGGCGCGAGTGCGGAGCTGGAATAGCCAACAGATGGCGGATAACAGAGTCGCTGCGACGGCCCAAGCGGTCTGTTGACAAAGCAGCGCGGATCAGATGGGTGGCAGCATTGGAGTCCTCAGTAAACAAAGTAGAAGTGGTTTCTCTTTGCTTGCCTCCGTTATTGGCCTCGTACCACTGTGCAACAGAATCCACAACCTCATCGTCGGAGAGCTGATCGTAGAGCCCATCCGAGGCCATAACAAGGAACTTGTCGTTCTCACTGAGCTGGTGCTTGACAATCACTGGCTTGGCAGTGACATATGGTGGAGTTATATAATTAGGTGGTGTGGTTGCATAGCGATGTCCGCGGGAGAAAAGCACGGGGAATAAATCCTGCTGGGCTTCCAGTGGCCACTTGTAGCGACAATCTCCAAAGGCACGCAGAGGCATTAGTCCGCCAAGCACGCGCCCACGCTGGATTACAGTGCTTTCGCCAGGGTGCTCACGCGCCATACGTGCCACCTCATTCTGGTTATTTACTGTCTGGTCCTCGCTTAGACGTACAGCCTTCCACTGGCCGTTTTTAAGGCGGACGCCCAAAAGTGCGCGACTGTCTCCTGCATTGCCCACGGCTACCTCGTTGGCCTTTGTGTCCACCACAGCTACAAGCCCACAGCTGCCAGACACAGCTGGGCCAAGGAGCTCGTCCATGCGCGCCAAATCCTGCACCTTGCGGTACTTGGCCAGTGCACCATGTACAAGCTCATTGTCCATATTGATAAATGTTGCAGTCAGCGCCAGTGGAATCTGGTCCCAGTCCAGGCCAGAATCACGCTCCAGTTGCTTGATTGTGCGCACCAAATCAGTGCTTGACGCACTACCCTTATCGCCATTTTTGCTTTTGTCTGCAAGCTTCTCAATTACCCCCAGCGACTCGTTTAGCATTGTTCCAAGGCGCATCGATAGCTGCTCGGCACACATAAAACCGGCATGTCCATCGAAAACACTAAACATGTACCGCGACGCGCTGTGCTTTTTATCGTCTAAATTCGCACTGCTGTTGACTCCGAGCGGCATCCAGGCCAGATAATCCTCAATTCTACTGTTTGATGACACCTGGCTGGTGTCGACACGCAAACGCATTCCGTTGTTGTCTGGGGATTCCAGCCACCACAAATCCTCCTTTGCTCGCAGCACCGCATCGACCTCTTCCTCTGTCAGCATATTCAGACGCCTCGCCTCGTTACGACGGTCTGCCGGCGACAAACCATCGAGCCGTTCCCGTGCAGCAGCATGCTTTGCTGCCACAGACTCTAGTATACTCATCGTGGCGCTTGTTTCGCCTGAGTCTGTGGAGGTGGTGTCGTGTATTCCAACGCTGGGCTGGCGGAAGAACGTATACCCAGCCACCCCGAGAAGCGTCAGAACTCCACCGATGGCAAACGTCAGCGAGCGTTTGTTGGCTGATGCATTGGGTGTGGACTTTACAATACTTTCTTTGGAGTTTGAGGGACTATTGCTTTTACTGGTTGTATTGTCAGCAGCTTTCTTTTCTGAACTGCCACCGCCATCACTGCTGCTGCTGCTCTGCAACCGATGCTGACCGGCACTTCCAAGTACTTGCCGCTGTCGAAGATTCTTTGAGACCATTCTTAAGCGATTTGCTTTGGTGGGTGTAGCAGTACAACTAGAAGAATAATAAGACCCAAATATGGTGGCTCTTCTTCCTGCTGCTGTTGCACTGTGGAGTCGCTGAAAATACATGTATCAAGAACACCACGTGTAACTCTGCTGAAAATAATAAAGGAAAAAAAATGCTACAAGGTGCCGCAAGAGAACAATTATTTACGAAACTGAGCTGCGTGCTCATCTCTCGCTGCTCCTCTACATACACCTAGTAAGATTATCACCACTGATTAGTGTGATCAACGAAAAAAATGTTAGCCAGTCGTTGTGTTGTCCAACATTAATTCTCCATCGTCTTTTAGAGTTCTCCTTGTCTACATCAGAATTCCCATTCTTTTATTTTATAAAATGCCAACAGTGACGAAAGGAGCTAAGCGTAAACCCGAGGTGGTGGTTTTTAACCAGCCATCCTCAACCATACAGAAGCAAGGATCCAGCAAGTTTGCATACAAGTCATTTATGTCCTCAAAGATATCCAAAATTAACGCCAAACCACCAAAGCCAAAGACAGAAGAAGAGCGTAAAGAAGACGAACAGAACAAACAACACGATATTGAACTAAAAGAACTCTTAGAGGGCAAAGTGATGATAGAGAAGCTTCACGAATCACAACTTTCTGGGAAAGATCGTCATAAACACAATACAGAGAAACTAGCACGATTAGGAATGAAGGTTAAATCAAAAGGTAGAATACCTACAGATGTTTATTTCGCTTCACAACATAATCGTGGCATACGAGCTAAAAGAGCTATACAGGATGCGAAGGATCGTGGTGTACTTAATGATTCAATGAAACGTCAACTTGAACATGGTAAAACTTCTAAGAAACGTACTAATGATCGTGGTCCTAATTCTGGTCCTGGTAAATTCAAAGATGGCGTATTACACATTTCTAAGAGTCATATTGATCGTATTAATGGTTCTTCTAAACCTTCTCGTATAAACAAGCAGCGTACTACTGCTAAAACTAAAAAACATCATTAACTCATATGCCATTTTTTATTAGTGGAGTGTTGTCTATTTGTGGAAGAATATCCTCATGTCTATACCTATTGTCTTGGGTTTTGCTGCATTGCTTTTTTGCTTATTCTTTTACACGGGTTCGTGCATTATGCAATGGATATACATTTTTCTATATACCTGCAGACGACTGATGCCAATTGTATAATACACGGATAGCTCCCTCTCATGTACAGCTAGAGTCACGCTTTTTTTTTTCGTGTTGTATAGCTATGTGTTTGTGACGAGATGTAGTGAAAATCTAACAATACAATACCACCTCTGGTATTGTGTTTATTTTGGCAACAATAACACGCTCTGTCAGCAGCAATTAGTAAAGACATATGAATTATACTGTCGATGGTCTTTCTGGAAAGTACTTCCTGTATGCTTATTTGTTTAAATGGCGACCATGACACCTTTTTTATACTACTCTCATATTATTTTTTAATACAGTCGCGTTATCTGACATACTTTTATCTCTCGTGCTTTTTTTTTTTTTAAACAACAGATATCTAGATGAATTCAACTTTAGACACGAAGCGTTTTTCGTTTCTGGATAGAGATCCATATGCTCAGCAGACAGAACAACCTGAATTATCTCCAAAAGGCGAAGGCTCACAAGCAACTGTAACATTCTCAAATCCCAACGCAGATGATTCAGAAAAACCTTCAAACAATGAGGATAATTTGTATCTAAAGTCTTCGCAGACAACTCTCACTGAAGAAACCAATTCCAATGATAATCCTATCAATATGACACGAACTAGATTATTATCAATTATGTTTACATTATCATTAGGATCATTTTTATCAATGTTAGATCAAAGTATTCTTGGTTCAGCATTGCCTGCAATAACAAATCAATTTGGAGAATTATCATCTATTGCTTGGGTATCAGCAGCATATATGCTTACTTTTACAGCTTTACAATCTATTTTCTCTAAAGTTTCTGAAATATTTGGTCGTATGCCAGTACTGGTAATTTCTTTAACAGTTTTTAGCATAGGTTCTGCCATATGTGGTGCTGCCTCTACTATGGATATGCTTATTGCTGGAAGAGCTATTGCTGGTTGTGGCGGTTGTGGTGTGTCAACTATGGTTCAGGTTATTTTAATCGATTTATTACCATTACATAAGAGAGCTGTATATATGAGTTATATGAGTTTTACATCAACACTTGCTGTAGTTGCCGGTCCACTTATTGGTGGAGCTATTACTGATCATTGGGTTTGGCGTTGGTGTTTTTATTTGAATATACCAATTTGTGCTGTAATAGCTGGAATATGTCTTCTTACAATTCGTGTAAGCGTACCTGCTGGAACAACCAAAGAAAAGCTTGCTCGTATAGATTTTCTTGGTGCTTTTCTGTTACTTGCAGGACTTGTACTTTTTATTTTGGCACTTAATTGGGGTGGAAAAAATTACAAATGGAATTCTGCTGCAGTAATAGTAACCCTTGTATTAAGCGTATTACTCCTTGCTGCTTTTATCTACGTTGAACACAGTTACGCTTGTGAACCTATTATAACTATGCGTATGTTTACTAGCAGATCTCTTACTCCTGCTTTAGTATCACAGTTCTTTCTTGGTGCTGGAATTACATTCACAGTTTTGTATTTGCCTGTTTACTTTACTGTGGTATTTGGCGCAAGTAGCACGACTGCAGGCTTATATATGCTTCCTTATCTTATTGGAATGATGGTTACTGGATTAATCATGGGTCCTATTGTAACTCGTTTTAACATATACCGACCATTTATTTGGGTTGGTTTAGCTATGATGACTTTGGCAGCTGGATTGCTTAATATTATTCAACCTGATACTCGACTTGTTATTGTTTTGGTGTTTATTGGTATATTTGGAATTGGATCAGGCATTGGTATGTTACCTCTTATGATTGCCACTCAAGCTTCTTGTCAACCTCGTGATACTGCTACTGCAGCAACATTAGCGCTTCACTTAAGGAATGTTGGCTCTATTGTTGGAATTGCTGTTGTGGGAACTATATTTAACAATAGTCTTATCAAAAATATGTCTATTTTGGCCTCTGAATATCCTCCATACAGTTCATTAATTTACTCTTCTATTAACGATGCTACTATTGTATGGAATGGCATGCTACCTGCTGAAGTACATAACAATGTTATTTTTGCTTATGTTAGTGCAGTAAAAGCTATTTTTATTGCTAACGCTCCCTTTGTTGGAATGTCTTTTTTGCTTTCACTACCGATCAAACATTTTTCTCTAAGACAACGTGCGCCTCCTAATAATATTAAAACAACAAACCAGTCAAATGATACTAATACAAATGTGTAGATTATTTTATACTCACTACTAGTTATTTTGCTTATAATTTCTTTTTATACAAAACCAAATAGTTCCGACGGCATTTGTAGAATCACAACAAGCCATAATAAAAATTCCAAAAGTACAGAATAACCAACATCTTATGCATATGGCTTTTTATAGAAGCACGCTATAAAAACAAAAAACTGCTATTATAATTAAACTATTTGTACGTAGTATAGCTGTCTTATAATTTTTATTTTATAAGTAAAATGCTAAAACTGTAGTTGCGTCTGATAGTAAATAAAAACATTTTGGGAATAAACATTTAGATAAACTATATATACTGGTCTATTAACTGCTGGTTGACAATACGATTAGACATGCTTAAAATCTTAGTTATCTTTAGCACCAGCCTGCTTGCGGCTAACGCATTTTTGTAGAACTGGCGATGCTGCATTTTCAGGTCAAGCAATCACATATGCATTTAATCTTATTTTTTTTAATTACTTGGGCAGTTGAGTACTTCACATTAATAAAAACTCTATGACGCATTCTGAATGTATTATTGAACATACCAAACTTTTAAGCTAAAACCATTAATGATGACTGTTGTATAAATGGCTTCTGGTGTAATCAAGGGTTGGTTAAGTTTAAAAATTTATTTTACACGCTTTCGTAATATGCTTAATTTAAAACCTTTGTCTTTCCGCGTGCTGCTAAATCACAAAGTGCGTATTATTAGCACTACTGATGCTAGCAAATTTCTTTGATTTTTTGTTTTCTGCGGAACGTAGCCGTGTAAACCATTAAAATTTAATTAGCGATTAGCTACTTAAAATCTGCTTTATAAATACAGTATAGTCAAAAAATGCAAGAGGATACGACATGTGCTTTTATGGTAGAGTAACAGTTGACCAATACAAATCTTAATTTTTAAAATTTTTTGTGCGTGACATTAATAAACATTAATGGTCACGTTGTCTATCCAATTTTTATGTTAACAATTCTAAAGTATGTATTTTATAATTAAATTTTATAGCCGCTGCTTTACAATTGTACTTATTTCTATAGTCATTACCAGCAAATGTAATGTTGGGGAAAAGTAAAAAATCTCGCTATACTATCTAATTGAAATGCGCGATCATTAACATTTTCAACAAAACATGCATAATAATTGTGCAATTGTAACATATTGGCTTTTTGACTCAGACACCATGCACGTGGAACAATTACAAAATTGTATGCCCTTTTTCACAATAATTCACAATACAGAAAATTTCACGCGATATTAAGCAAGGTCAACCATAGAATGCTAAAGGTAGCCTGACCAAACTGTATGGGGGTTTTGTTTGGGCTGCGCATAAACACGTTGGAAGAATAGAAACAATGGTATTGTCTAGACCATATCCTAGTTCTTTGACAAATTTTTATTGAGATTGCAATTGTATCTTATTGTTGTAGAGAATAATAAAAGCACACAAACAGAGTGATCTACAGATGCAAGTTATGAGCTTTTTGTACACTTTAACAATGTGTAATATCATATCTAAGAGTGAAATAGAAGAAATAAGTATAAATACTCTTGGTATTGCCAATTTTCTGGCTAACAACAAAATTCATAGCAACTAAATTACCACAGCAATACGCAGTCCCCAATCACGAACACTTTTTTTTTTGTTAAACTATGAACACATACGCTACTTTGATTGCAATTGTCGTTGTTGCCGCTGCTACTGCTAACGCTCAGGTTTATTGGCTTGGACCTTACTACTAAACAACTTTTTATTTACACGTCATGGAGTGGCAAATGGAATGCAGTGTCTATTGCATGCGACCATTAATTCCAGGAGGCTGGCGCTGTCCTCCGCTACTTAGACAACCACCCGGTTGAAAAGTTTATTTTTTTTTTTCTTGTTCAGCAATCATAATAGCTGATAGCGTCATGTTGATACTTTGTCTACTTTCTCAATATAAATTAATTTTTTATTTGATATACATTTGCTGAAATAGTATAAAATTATGTTGAAGATAGGGAATTTGCCTTTGAAGGCCATATACAGTTGACGTTGCCATTTTCAGTTACAATCAGCGCCATAGGAAGGTATGAGTGCATTGCAGCAGCGTAAATCTTGTCACCTTTTGGCTGATTTGAATAGCCGGCGAGAGTTTTAATATATTTCTTTAGCGAACCATATGGCTGTTTAGTCGCAGAAACCTCCCCAAGATTGTTACCGCGCTGGTCCCACAGCTTGACAGTTGCGTTGGATGTGGTCATAAGGACTGGCATATTTTGATGTGAAATCATATGTTCAAGTTGACAACCCGTATGTGTATCAACTATTGTAAACACAGAATCACTATGCCGTAGGTCCCAGTACTTTATGCCGCCATTTGAGCTTGCTGAGATAACCTCAGCCTGGCCCGGTCGCATGGCTACGTTGCGGATGGCGTTAGGCGAATGCTCACGCCAGCTGGCCACTGCACTGGAGCGCGCGTCAAGACGGCGGTCCATTACACGCACCAGCCCATCAGCGTTACCCACTGCAAAAATGTTACCGGACACTCCGTCATGACTGACACATGTAATACCTCCCATCGACACAACCGGAATTTCCTCGATGCACATTTCTGCAGCAACATCCCACACACGTACTTCCTTATCGTTTCCTCCTGCAAACAACACACTGCTACGCTGGTTCCACGCAGTAACCAGTCCGCATTCCTCCTGCTCGCCGGGTATCTCAGCACCTGCAAAAATACAATTTGGTTCGCTGGCCGATAGCAGCGGAGAAACTGATCCCTGCAGATGTGACGTAATTGAATGTTGCTGTTGGCTCTGGTGCGCTTTCAATCGTGTATTTTGAGCAAGTGTTGTGCCCTGTAAGGGATGTGCAGAGCTTGCAGTTCCAGCACTTAGTGAAGCCCAGGGAAGTGCAGTAAAGGCAGTGACTAGGCGTGGTTGCGGAAAAACAGGTGTCTGGTCGCTGCTCTCTGGTGGATCAAAATCTGGCACGTGTGAGGAAAAGATACGCACTTTTCCATCGCGTGTGCCAACCAGCAGCTTGGAGTGGCCCAGCGGATTGACCAAATGAAGACTGCTAATCAAGGAGGCCTCACTGTGGTTGCCTTGAGAGCCAATAGAATAATGACCAACCTGGGCAGCCAGGTCCCAGTCGTACACAGATACAGTTCCTTTGTTGCTGGCTACAATGGCATGTGGCTCTAGCGGATGCAACAGCGCAACGGAAGCAGGGTGTCTGTTGCTTGCCACAGCACGCATATCCATCCACCTTATGTTGCTCACCTGGGTTCCTGTCGTCCGCGCACTGCTTTCCATCTGCTCGACGCGCAGGTTGCGCTCGTGGCTTTCAACTAGCGCCGAGCTGCTCTGCAGCGGTCCGTTGACGTTTGCAAACAGCGAAATGTCAAACTCTGTAAAGTGCGCACCAACCCAGTCCAATAAGGTTGACTCGCAGATATTTTCACGCAGCTCATTGCGACACCACTCCTTCCATGCCTGCTCAATTTCCACAAGCTTCTGCCGCGCCTCCATATGCTCATCATTGCTTGTATTATCGGACTTGCCAAATTTGCTAGGTTTGCATCCATATGTAGAGGTTATCTCAGGTTTTGATAGTTGTGATGGCATATAAATTAGTCGCTGGTGTTGATCAATTGTGCTTATGTTCACAGGACTAATTGATCTTGCAGGTAGTGGATAACTTGACATTGTAGGTGGCGTCTCGCTTAATGGTTTTGATTGTGAGAGTCTATCTAATGATGATTGATTTGGACTGAAACTCCACGGGTACATATTTATATTCTGCCAAGGCTCATCATTTGTCATATTTTTTATGCCACATAATTTTGGCGATTCGGTCATACGCTCATAGAAATCTTCAAGCAGCGATTCACTAGCACCAGGCCCAGTGGTTTGTATAAGCCCTGGCAGAGATTGTTGTTGGCTGAACGACCGCGAAACTTCAAGCTGTTGTAATATCTCATTCAATGATAAATTTGCTTCAATAAAAGCGCACGAGTGTGAATACAACCGCATAAGTGCGTCGCAGGCTTCTTGTGCCGGCAGTGACACGTCTACATGTGCATCTGTGCTAAGCTCAAGAAGAGCCTTGTAGAGCCTGACCAGCAAATCAAGCCGTGTCTTATGTGACAATAACTTGTTTCTCTCTTCAATTCCAGAGGCAGCTTCTGCATTTTGCAGCTGAGTTTTAAAATGTCTTTGCGTCTCCTTATTGACTACCTGCGTTACTACCTCAATGGCCAATGTCATGTATGTGCCAAAAACTGAGGCACCGATAACACACACAACTTCACGTCTAACCATTGGACTGCCATCGGATGCAGCATGCAGTAGTAGTCCATATATCTTACGCTCAACACTGCTGATAATAGACAACCCGCCGGGATTGCTTTCTAATTGTGGCAGATCCTCTAATAATGTGCCTATGGCTCGAATAGCTGCTGCTCGAACTACTGGCAACCGATGAAGAGCCATCTGGATCAGTAAATCTTGCACATTCTGCAAATCAGAGTTATTTCCATTTATGCCAGATGCCAATATCTCCTCAAATGGCATCGATGCACCTGGTGTATTGCCGCCATTGTTTTCATCGAAATTTCCCGAAAACCGTTGGATGCTTTGGTGTTGTCTTGGCCTTGACCAATTTTCCGCATAGGTAACTGCTAGCAATTTTGCTCGCGGATATCCTTTCCACAGTTCAGCAAGGCACATTAAAATCCACACGCGAAATGTGGCACGCTCATCTGTTCCATTATCTGGCTGATGCAAATATGTAAGAAGGTAATCGAGGAGATGCTTGTAGAAACATGTTTTTTGCACTTCTGGTGTGTCTTTACACATAATTGTTAGAGTAAACGCACCGGCTGCAAGTACATTGTCTCTTACACGTGCCTTTTCGCTAATAGAATCAGGCTGTAAATTTACGTGACTGCCTAGGTATGCAATAAAGTACTCAAATCCACGGCTTTTTAAAAGCATCGGTTGTAGAGTTGTGTCTACAGCAACCAGTCGCGCCCATATAAGTGTAAGAATTTCTCGAACCTCAGAAGTTCGAGAGCTCAAAAGTTTTGTCAGATAAGAATAGGCACCTACAGCTGTCACCAAACTGACCGCCCAGGGACCTAGGTTTGTAAAGCGATAAAGCAGGATTAGTGCATTTATGCAATACTTTCGACTCAACAACATCTGCAATATTATTGGCAGTTCTAAAGGTGGCTCGATGTTTGGCGGAACCTCTGAACAGAGAGCTGGCGGAGTATCTTCAGGCATATGACTTGTAACAAATTGTGATACTGCAACAGCTGTATGCTGCAACCACATATCGAAGGCACGCAGCTGGCGCACAAAAAATGAGCTTGGTGTATATCCTACAGCTGATGTACACAGTAGTTCCGTATTGTAAATATAATCCGCCCCATCGCTGTCGCTGCCACTATCACTATCACTACTTGTCTCATAATCATTTTTCCGACTATTAGATTTGGTGCTCTTTGCTCTAAAGTACCTTGAGCTCCATGGTCTAAATGCACCGGCAATTTTTAGCTTTATTCGATGTGGTGCTTCAAAAGTCAATGGATCAATTCCATCAAGAATATCCGAAGTGTTATTTGTTGATGTCGAGTCACGCTGCTTGCGTTTATTTGCGCGAACTATTCTCGATTGCTCGTTACGTCTGGCCATTTGCTCAAGATCTGCCTTGCGCTTATCCTCTGCCAATAAACGTGGTAGCTGTGCAAGACATAGTTCAATTTCCATATCAAGACTGTCCCACAAAGGGTGATTATGAGTAGATGGCATAGTCGGACTGCATTGTGGATGAACGCCATAGAATCGCATAATACGGTCAGCAAGCATAAAATTGCGATAAAGCGATGCCACTACCACATCACCTCGAAACATTTTGTTGAACTGATCCGGTGGCAGTGCGCTCCATGCAATAGTGTCGGTAACTGTTGTAATTATCCAGTTAATCTCGCCCATGGGTGTGTAACGGTCTTGGGTTGATCCTGGAAGTTTCTCCCAGTTATCCTGAATTATCTTTGAGACATTTGGGTTCCGCAATAGCCAATAGCGAATCATGGCTTTTGCAGGAGTAGTTAGACAAGCTGTGAATAAATCCGCTGGTAGCTTGGGCTCAGTTGGCAACTGTTCGTCAGGCCCTGTGGCTGCAAAATGAATATCCTCGCATCTTCCAGAATTACAAAGTGCAAGTTTAATCATTTTCAGATCAACTACAGTTTTGTCCTTGTCCTCTGGGATATTGGGTAATACAGTGCTTTGTATAAACCCTGGTGTCTTGGTTTGGGAATTAACCAGCTCAAAAACTTTTGTGCAAATAGCAGCCAGCGCCCCTTGGCTAACATTTTCTAATGGCACCTTAATTCCTGCAGCCCGCGCAGTTTTTCGAATAGTAACCATTTCTATATTACGTACATCTGCCTGCTTTTCAAAGGCATTTACGATCTTCATTGCATGTGCACAGTCCCACACATACACGCATGGAGAGCCTATCCATTGAGATAAAGTCTCTGCACTTAGTGAAACACATCTTGCTCCGCCATTATATAAATGTGGGTTGTATTGTCGCTGCCGAACCCAGAAGCTGCCCTCAGGAGTTGGAAGAGGCATACCATGACCATTGTAATAAAACATAATGCGTTCGTCATCTACAGTGTTGCGATAGTGTATGCAGTACTCCTTTAGACGAGCAAGGCTTCTGTCCATTAATGGCTTGTAGATCACCTGACTGGCAATTTGACCAAACTGATCGACTAGATTCTGAGCAATAACATCGCTCTTTCTTGGCTGGTTGGGAAGCGTGTGAGGATTAACCCATGTTTCCAGTACAGGCTGAACTTTAGGATCTGGTTTATGAGATTCCGAGGTATCATCAAGATTAAGATAGACAGCTAACAATGCGCCTGTGGTTCTCATCTTTGTCTGTGAGTTCATGTCGGGTATCTGCATGCGTGCAATAGCTAATGATCTAGGATGTGTATGAAAGTCAATACGGTTCTCTAGCAATGTTTGATTTCCATTTTGAGTTTCAGTATTTGTCATATCGTTTGAAATAATATCACCAATATCAATCTGTGTTCCATTTGCAGATATTGCAAGCGACGTCATCTGGTGCTGATCTACAAGAAAAGCTTCTTGTGGAATATCGATATGAAGATCTCGATCTTTTCGAGTATTGTGCGTATCTGACTGAATCATATTTACAAGCTCTATACTACAATATAAATAACAAACTTAAAAGTAAAAAATAATAAAAAAGTTAGATTATATAGTCATCATCATGCTGTGAAAGAGGAAAGTGAATTAGATACATTGAAAATGTGCTTGTGTAGTAGAAAAAAAAAGAAAACACACCCGGCTAAAAAGTGAAAAGCAGCCCTATGAAACAAGCGTAAAAAGACAACTTTTTAAAGGATAAATCAAAAAAAAAGAAAAAATGAAAGGAGCTAAAAGAAATGTAAGAAAGCTAACAAAAGCAATGACAGAATATAGAAAAGTATTTTTAAACATACCCCTTTTTTAGACTTAAAATCTACGACCCGGTTTGCTTTTAAAAAAACACAAGAATAATATAGAGACTTGGCAGTTAGTTTTTGTCCACATAGGGAGTGTAGCTTTTTGACACAATTTTTTGGAATCATAAATAGCTCTGCAAACTGCTTTTCTTGCTGCATTAGCAGATCGATGCTGAGTTAGTGTATATGGAAGGGAAAGCTTTGTGTCGCCTCTAAATACAGTTTTTTAGGCTGCTGCTGGCACTAGCTAGTTTCTTATTCCCGGTGTATACAAATAGCCAGAAGATCGACATGTTGGCTAAATAATCAGTAGTTTGGCAACACAAAAGAAAGTCAGTACGCGTTTTTTATCTGAAAGTTTATTTGCAAGAGCAGTTGCAAAGTTAATAAAAAAAAAATGCAATGCTAGCAAATTTTATAATTTTTAATAATTTAGTTGACTAACTCGACGTGTAGATACTTAAGAAAAGTAAGTTTAGCAGGGACAATTGTATATTGGTTAGACTAAATGTGCACTTTGTTAATAATCCATCTCTGAACACTTAGGTGTTATTTTTTTGATGTTTTAAATGATTTATATGACTTGAATATATTTCTTCAGCTTATTAGCATTACACGGCGTGCCACAAACAAAATGTAGAAAAACAAGTGGTGAGCGATAAAGCAAGCGTATCACTTAGGCCAACAACGCATTATCAATAGATCCCCTCATCTGTAGAGCGCAAAACCATGGGATTGGGGCATGGGGATGTGGCAGAGACCGATCTTTGATTTTAGTATCAATTGCAGGAATTCGATAAGGTTCTTTGAAAGTGGCGTTACACACCCTTTTTACCCTCATTTCTGGTAGAGCATATTTTTTTTATGCGAGTCTTTCTTGTCTCCTTTATTGTTCTCGGTATGAACTAAATTTGAAAAGTTGTGCTTCACTATCTTCTCCCCCTTTTTTCACTATTATAGTGTGTATGGTTTGACTGATTATAGGTGTGGAATACACCACCACGAACACGTTTTTGTAAGATCGAGACGACTACAAATATTTTTTCTTCTAAGAAATGGCAAACAATGTCGGCGCATTCTGCATTGAGCAACGTCCAAAACGCAAACCAAGTCCGGGACCAATATGTGGAGAACCTATGACGACACGTAGTAGGAAACGTAGAGCGTTTGAGCCACCTACCAAAACAGTAGACTTGCAGAAGAGTATTAGTAGCAATGGTATTGGTAACACATTTATTGATCGTCCTGTTGACTCTGGATTAGGCGGAGTTACTTGTACTACAGGCAAACGGAAAGGCAGGGGCGCAGATGGTATGCTCTTTGAAGACAAGTTGGCGAATGGCGTTTTAGATCAAACTTTGAAGCGCCGGAAAACAGCTGTTGATTCTCCAATGCAACTCGCAGAGCAGCATTCCATTACAAATGAAAATAGTGACAGCGAATCTGATCACGATGATGACATTAATGACAAAGATTACTTTGGTATTCCAAAACTTTCAGTGATAAAAATGCCACTGGCATTGCGTGCACAGGCATACTTACACGATGCAAGATCCAGCGAGTGTCAACAGAACAATGCTAAACAAAAAGAAGCAACATTTGCTAAAAATAACGGGAATAGCGATAACAGCGCATTGGTACGCTACAATCCTAATGCGTGGTTGTACAGTGGCACTTCAACAATTAATTCTGACGATAGTACACGACAACTGCTATTATCGGGATCACCCACAAATGATTCTACGTCCTCCATGGATGTGGATTAAAAAGTAACAACAATAGCACGCGTTTTTTTTTTCTAATTGTTTATACGCGAGTGCAGCTAACGAACTAGTAATTTTCATTTATGTGATATGAGAATAAAAACATTTTTAAAGACCTCTTAACGACGGTCATTAGTGCCATTTCCACGCTTTCCGGTGAACAAGTGCTTTGGCATCTTTGACAGAATCTTGCGGTCAGCCTCACCTGCACGACCAGCAGTGTTCATTTTACGCATAGCAGCGATCTGTTTTCTATCACCAACAGCCTTATGACGAGCATCTCTGAAGCCCATAGCAGAGCGATCACGTTGAACAGAAATAGCACGAGCAGCCAAACTAGTAGAACGTTTAGCCAACTCAACAGCAGGATTACGAGATTCAGAACGTTGACGTTTACGAGTGACACGATCAGCAGTAGCCTGAGCAGCATCATTATCAAGACCAAGCTGTTGAAGGTGATTGACAAAATCATCTGGAGCATTAGAATTCGCAGCAATAGCCTTTTGTTTACCAACAAGTGTCGATCGATTAACGTTCTTAACTCTGGCTTCTTGTGCAATTATTTGCTTACGTTCACGAATACGTTGTGCCATGGTACGAATACGACGATCTTCCTCATCTTCACTTTCTTCAAGTGAATCATACAATCCTTCCGCTGCTAATTTCTCTTCTTCGCGTTCCAATTCAGCCAAACGCTCGTCAATGTCTGCGTCTACAAAATCTGCCACGTTCTTTCCATCAAATATCTCTGGAATCACATCGTATTTCCATTCGTCGGAGTTTAGCTGATAATGTTTGTTCATGTCCACGCTGTAAACACCGGCTCCGCCACCTGCTGCCTCGAGATCGCGCTCAAGTACCATGCGATCGGGATCCTGAGGATCGTACTTGCGACGCTTTGCTACGGCATCAGGAATAAATGGCGGACGCTCAACTGTGTCACGACGAGCAGGCTGCGCAACATTAATCTTATTAAGCACTCCAGTGACTTGCTGTCCGCGGAGTTTTGCCTCAACTCGCTGTTGCAGTAGCTTGTCACAAGCCAAATTGCGCGTCTCAATGACGCCTGTGTCCAAGTATGAACTTAGCTGGGCAATCTCCACACCATCCTCTGCTGCTGCCTCAACCAGCTGCCTTTCCTCAGGATTGACATTGTCAAGCGTGCATACGTCGGTCTTGGAAATCACAAGCAGCGTTGGCTTGTTGGCAAACAGGGGCTTGATCGAACGAAACAGACTCATCTGATCGGCAATCGAATAACCACATTGCTCCGAGAGATCGGTAAAGAACAGCACAGCTGCACGCAAATGCGCAAGTGCGGTAATAGACTGCATTTCAATTGTATTGCGCTCCTCCAGAGGATGGTCAAGAATACCAGGAGTGTCAATCACCTGCCAGCGTAGATACTTGTAATCCATGTGACCAACAAACAGTGACTTTGTAGTAAAAGCGTAGGGCTGCACATCCACGTCTGCACGAGTAACCTTATTCATAAATGAGGATTTGCCAACATTGGGGAATCCACATACGATTAGCGTACGGGTATTAGGATCAATAGATGGCAGACGAGCCAAATGCTGCCGAACCTGTTCCAGATAGCTAAGTGAGTCGCGCTGTCTCTTCATAATCGTAGCCATGCGACCCAAAGCAGCACGCTTAAGTTGTTTGCAACGATAAAGTGAGTCGCCAAACTTTAGCAAACGCACATAATCTTTGGCTACTGCATCAATTAAGTGACGGGCAGTGTTAATCTGACCCAATGCCAACTTGTAATGGTCCTTGTCGTACAGCACATTCATCAAGTCGGCGTAGAATGGATGAACATTGTCGAGCACCGGGAACTCTTCAAGAATCTGTCGCAACTTTTCATCAAATGTATCCTGTGTAAACTTGACCTTGCGCATGTAAAACTGTCGGATACGTGTAATCTTGTATCCAGGATGCACAACTGTTGGTGTCTTGCGCTGTGTCTTTGACAACACAATATCCAGAAAATCTCCGGCATCAGGGACTGGCGCTATCTTCTTAAAATTGTATATAGACGACATTTTGCTCGTTCTTACACTTTACTAGTAATATATAAAAAGTATAAAAGCAAAATAAATACTG
>JANBTM010000193.1:2257-24938 GCA_027578695.1 Coemansia sp. RSA 1365 | reverse complement strand
TCTTTAGCTGATACTGCTGCTGTTGTACTCATACTATGGTCAGTGGCTAATATCTTCTGTGTTAAAATAAGTAGTCGTAGGTTTAAATGTGAAAAAGGTGTCTAGTTCTTGGTTGTTGGCAAAAACCACGCCTCAATCAAAAAAAAAAAAAGTGTTAATTAAAAAAGTTTGGTGATCAACTGTTTTTGCTCTAACAAGCATACCTATAGATCATATATAAACAAAAAATTGCTAAATCAGCAGTTGACAACTAGCTTGTTTGAGCTGAATCAGCAACGGTGGTGTAGAGGTATCATGGTCGCCTGCCACGCGGCCGACCCGGGTTCGATTCCCGGCCGTTGCACGCTTTTTTTTGCTTTCAGTCATTTCTATGAAAACCCTTGTTTAATAGCTTCAGAACACTTTTTGTGCTGCTCGGCTTTATTTTCTTCTTTTTCTCACAGAATATATTTACACTTTTATTGCCGGTGAATCAGAACAAATGTCAGAACAGCCGAGAACCACTGATAGGTTCAAGGTGCCCGCCGTGCCAAAACGACCGTCGTCTCAGGCTCAACAACAGCTTTGTTCAGACATACCTGCACACATAGCTTCTCTTAGCTATAAACAGCCTTTAAACGCCGGTACACCACAGCAGGACTATAATATGGAAGTTATCAAAGACGGCAGCGTTGTTGAAAGTCATACGGTCGCAAGAGATAAAACGTACTTTACTTTTGGTCGATTGCCTATCTGCGATTTTCCTATGGAACATGGTTCAATATCACGCTACCACGCAGTTCTTCAATTTTATGACGATGGATCTATGACAATGGTGGATCTTGGAAGCAGTCATGGTACATTTATCAACAGAAAGCCATTAACTGCTCGTACACCAAGTAAGGTTGACATTGGCGACCAGATCCGCTTCGGTGCAAGCTCGCGCATCTGGATTATTGAATCTCCGAATACAGAACATCATGAGGATGTGCAAAGTCCAAAGCACATTATTAAAACATCTCCGAATCAAAGTGATACAGAAAGACAATCTAAATCCCACCTAAAGATAGCGAAATCTTATCTACGTGACCCAGTCAAGTATTTGCAGAAGTTTATGGACAAGCTCGGGTATGAATATGATCCACAAATTATAAATCAGAATAATGAAGAGGATTTGGAGAGTTTTAAAAGTTCCACAGATACGAAGAGCCAACAGAGGCATCCAGAATCAACGACCATCCGCATTGTACTACCTTATACAGACGACGATGAAAATATGCTCTATGGCACAGGAACAGCAGCAAATCGATCCGAGGCCGAGCGCCTTGCTTGTCTCGACGCACTTAAAGCATTAGAAAAGCACGGATATCTAGAAACTGGCGATACTATCCGCGCAAATGCAAAAGGTGTTCTTGTCGATGACGACGATGAAAACGATGGTTATTACGACAATACAAAGGCAGAAAATGCCGGATATGACGACTATCTACACCTTGGCAAAATTGAGACACATGAATCATTGTTACAGAAGGTAGCACTGGTTACAACAAATATAACCGAGATTTCGCAACAACTTGCAAATATATCAGAGAGCACGGACAGGGGTAACAATGGAGGTGATGCTGGCGACGATGAGCTGGACGTTTATATGAGTGCACTGGCTGAGGATGATCAGAAAGCGCACCAAAAGCAGCTCAATGACAGACTAATTCTTCTGCAAGCTCAGAAAGACAAGATTGAATCGCTGATCAAGGTTGTTGCGCCGGATCATAGCCCATCGGCGCCGCCGCCAAAAAACGACATGAAGGCGAAATCAGATAACTCGAAGCTTAGTATACCAGAAACTGTGCTGAGTTCAGAAAAACAGAGCGATGCTGATGCAGCGGATGCGCCAGAGTCTTCAAAGGTGCCTCCGACTCATACTACAGGGAAGCGTCAGGCGGTTTCTGGCCCGGTGTTAGAGGATAATGATGACACAGCTACTGCTAAGCACCCCAGAGTAGAGACCGCTTCCAACGATCGAGTGTATACAGACAAGGATGCGGATTGGCGACCACCTACAAACCAGACTGGTGACGGACGCACATCACTGAACGAGAAGTATGGCTACTAGCTGACTAGAATGTTCGTTTACTAACTGAAGAAATGTATAAAAAAGAATCGAACGCAATAGTAATCAACAGAAGACTGAGCACAAGTCCAATCCGACGCGCATCGAGCTTTATGCATGCGGCTGGTCATCGACATGGTGGGTATTGGGATTTAGAGGCGTTGGCTTGTGGTCATGACCCACATCTCCACCAACATAGTTTTCATCCTTTTCGTCTTCCTTGACATGCGTGTCCTTGTCAGCGTTACTAGCCGTGGTTACGGCCTTCATCATCTGGCTGTTAAGGTTGTCGGCGTTGGAACCAAGCTTGTCGTGGTCAATGCGCGGAGCCGGCTCGTTGAGTTTGTTTTCGTGTTCCAGCGGGTCAACATGCTGTGCCTCTGGAGGATCATTATAATCGGCAGCGCTGATCACTACCGGTGACCCGCCAATGTTTGGCGTGAGATTTGTTGGCTGCGGCACTTCCACTGTCGTTGACGATGGCGTCAAATGAGCGCTTGGGTAGCGCATGCAATCGTAGTCCCACGACTTGAGCCACTTGCTTCCTTCACAACCCTCGCGTGTCCAGGGAGTTCCGTACGCAATATGACTGTACTGGAAATACATGCGGATGGTGATAAGCAGTATGCCAATCATTATCGCCTGACGCACTTTGCGACTCAAACGGCGCGTAAACAGATCAAGCGTCCCGACAAGCCCCATGATCGCCAGCCAGAGCGCTGGTAGGTAATGGTGTAGGAACAGTTGGCGACCCATGATAAAAAAGGGAAGCCAGTGCAGCACCCACCCAACAAAGAAAAAACCAACAGTCTCGGCATAGCGTTCACGTGCACCCAGCAGCCGGTCATGGATCCCGCGGCGGTCGCGAAGGAACAGAAGCACCTGAATTCCTCCAAAAGCTACAATCGCCACAAACGATAGCCACCAGATAATCGGGGTGCCTAGAAGGTAGATTCTGCGGTTCACCGTGCCCCAGTAGGCCATTCCGCGGCGCATCCAGGGCCATGTATGCGGACGGCTCTCATACGGATGACTCTTTGTCAAGCCATTGTTGATACGCCACATCACAGCAGTCGCCTCGAGAACCTTGTCGATCAGGCCAGGGCGCCGGTACTCGGCCAGCGGCGCATCAGCCGGAATCCTAGAGTTAACGTTGGACTCGATGCGCCACAAGGTCTTGGGGAACTTGGCTGACTTCATACAAGTAACTTCTACCTGTTCATGCGCCCACTTGGGCAGCTTCTTGCGGTTAGAAAACAGTGCGCAGCGCTGGCCGATATGGATAAGACGGAACCTTGAATGAATGGCCATCAGCTTGTTCTTGGACTCGGGCACCCGCGAATCGCCCTCAAGAATCTGCACACGCCAGTGGTCGTTAGAATCGCCCTTAAATCCCTCCCAGCCATAGCCTGAGACTTCATTTTGATAGTCATTAGTCGTAACGGGCGGGCGCTTGTCGTGCGAATGCAGACGGCGATGGGTCTTCCAGTGCATCAAACGCACAGTATCACCATCCTTGATCTGCTGCAGCGCATTGGGGTTGGATGAGTTGAGCATCTTTTGTTCTGCTGCCTCCGTGCGGGTAATAACCCAGTAGTTGTTGTCATCGCGGAAACCATACAATGTAACCTGCTGTTGCTTCGAGCCTGTCTCATAGTTGCTCATGTGTGAGTGCAGATATCCAGCATTCGTGGCAGCGTGGCGAATACGAATGCGCGAACCATAGTAGATGTCCTGCGGGGTATGTCCCAAGACCACCCCATCAAGCGTGTTCTGGAATTCGGGACTCATAAACGCGTTTCCTTCGCCTGTCTTGTGCAACACCAAAAAATGCACCTGGAACCAGAACAGGTAAACTGCAAGCGGAACTGCAATAAGAGCCACCGCGCGCGCAAAGAAATGTTTAGCGTACTGCTTTGGCGTAATGGTCAGGTCGCCCAGCTTCTCCCAGAGATCCTTAAGTGTCCAAACACCAATAGTCGCAACAAGGAACAGCCCAACCCACTTGCAGCTTAGTGCATTGCCCATGTTAACGCCAGTCAGCAGTAGATATGCCCACCACTTGTTGCTAAAAGGGCGGTGCGTCTGAGTGAAAAACAGCGACCAACACATAACTGTTACCCCACTGAAAAAAATCAGCGCAGAATCCAGCAGAATCAAACGCGACTGCGATAACAGCGCATTCTCAAAGGCAACAAGGAGTGCACCCAGGGCGCAGGCATCGGGGGCGTGGCCCAGGGCAGCCAAAGTTATGTAGCTAATCGGAACCATAGCCAACCCGAGCAGCGCTGGAAGCAGACGCATTCCAATAAAAGGCACGCCAGCAGAGATGTAGTCCAGACCAATTGACTTGAAATCAAACACGCCGTCGTATCCAGCAAGCCGCCCAACTGCCGCAAACATCATCTTGGCCAGGGGCGGGTGCACGTCGAAAAAGTACGTGCCGTTGATGTACTTGCCCGCAAACTTTCCAAAATGCACCTCGTCAAACACCACGTTGGACGGGCTAGAAAGTCTCCACAGGCGCACGTACGCAGCAAGAATCACAATAAGCCCTAAGGTGAGCCACTGGTTCTTGCTAATGTTCAGCCTGGGACTCCTGTCAGAGCTCGAGTGCTGCGACATGGGTGCTGACGCAGCCGCGCTATACTCCGCATAGTCAAGATCTTTCTTTTCGTAGCTGTAACCAAGGTCGGACCTCGGGTCGTAGGCCGCACCGCCGGCTTCGTTAAAGTCATCCACTGCCGTACCAGGAGTGTCTGGCGTTGTTGGCGAAATCCCCGAGATAACCGTGGCATCCTCATAGACCGCCGCAGCACCAGGCTGTTTCCGATAGCGCATGTTCTCCAGATGCGCCATCTTCCAAGACAACTGCAATCAATGCTAAGAGCAGGAAAATAGACACAATGTCCGCTAAAGAGAATCGGAAAAAAAAAGTGGAAGAAACGTAAGGAAAGTAAAGAAATGCGGAAAGCCAAAGAGTAGAAGCGTGCCTAAAAAAAGAATGCGGAACAGGCGCTTTCTCAAGGGTTTGAAAAAAATAATTAAGGATGCTCCACACCAAGAAGTATTGTTCGCTCAGACCTGCCGAGGTACATTGAGTAGTTTTACTTCTCCACTCGGACCGCAAAAGCATAACATTTGCTGGATCAATCATTGTTGGCCACGTAAAAAAAAAAAAAGAAAATAAAAGACTAGTGCCCTTTTTTTCAAACGAGCGGTTGCTTAGCGTCAGGATTCGGTACTGCCTTTGCGAAAAAGTCATCATCCTGTTCATAGTCGTAATCCTCGTCTGCATCCTCTACAGACATTTCTGGCGGAGCTGGCGGCTTATAGTCCTTAGCGGTCTTCATGTATTTCTCTGCCGCCTCGCGATTCATGGCCCGCAGAATTGCCTCAGCAGCCTTTGCCTGTTCCTGACGAGTAAAGTCAGGGGTGGTCTTTGGTTTTGATGCCCGACTCGGTTGATATCCAGAGCTGTTAAACAGTGGCTGTAAGATCTGGTACAACGTGCTGCCCAATGTAATCAGTAGCAACACGATAATTACTTTGCGTGCGTTGGTACTTAGAGCTGGCTTTTTGGTTTTGATACCATTCTTGCGCAAGCGTTCCTCCTCCAGCCGCTTCTCAATTCTGGGCGAGAGCGACTTTTTGACGTGTCCACGCTTAGTAACATTCTTTGCGTACTGCTCCGACCGCTTGCGTGCGGTGGCGGGCATGGGTGTTGTCACCATTTTTAAGCAAGTGAATGGATGGGCGATAGTTGCAATAAAAGTTCTGGATTTTTTTTTTTTAGAAACAAAGGAAGAGAACGAAATAGATAAAAGAAAGCTAGCACATAGTTTAGTGAATCTCATCTGCGCCAAATATTAATAGAGTTGTGTTATGGTGGGTTCCATTATGTCGTCCGATTTGGGGGGGAGCGGTGGCCAAAAACAATGCCAATGCTTCTGTTGACGCTTGGACGAGCCGATGCTTTTGTCAGGCTGCCGACCAGTGACATTCTCGCTTTCAAATTACACAATGGTTATTTTACCCTCCCACCAACACAGAAAATTTTAAGGGTTTTGGCACTGTTGATGCTGGATGTGAGCTTTCCAAGTAGGGTTAGCAAACCACCAAAAAAAAAAACTGACGGCTCAAAGATCAATATTTACGACTAATGCATAAAATTTTGGTTTAAGAGCTGTGTAAATAACAGTCAGCAAGCAACAAAGTAAAACAACATTCTAGCTCTAAAAACCGGATTAATTTACATCCAGAACAAGGTTTACACGGTTCTTCTTCTTTTTGAACCAGAAGATGATAAAAGCCATCCATGCAGGTAAAAAAAAAAAAGGAGGGACCATCACACTCTACCAGAGTAGCAACATTCGTATGAGAACGAACAAGAGTGGCCCAGAAGTGAGAAAAAAAGACTCAAACACCCTTAAACTCTAAAATAGGCTCACCAAACTCAGTAATCTCGTCAAAGTTCGGACGCAGGTCAAAAGTCTTGCTTAGCGCAATCTTGAATATGCGCTGCACATTGATAGAACGTAAAGATGAGCAAAATACAAGTGGTGCACGCATTGCACGCGCAATAACACGAGCACGTTTTGTAATGACCATTTGCTCATCCTTCGACGTGAACTCTTCATCAGCAAATTGATCGTATTTTGTACCGACCAAAATAGGCACAGCCGTATTATTAAACGCTCGCGCCTGCCGGTACCACTGTTCAATAGAGTTAAGTGTCCGTCGCTGTGTCAAATCAAATAAAAACAGAATCGCAGCGGATTCGGAGCATACTAATGGTAACATATTAAGGAATTCGCGCTCTCCACCCAAATCCCAGATACTAAAACGCACCCGTGTGTTGCGTAAATGTACAGACTTTTCGAGATAATTGACTCCCAGAGTCTGCACTATATTAGGATCGTATTCGCCAAAAACGTAGCGTACCATCAATGTGGTCTTTCCGATCTGTGCATCTCCGAGCATTCCAACCTTCAGAACAATCCTACATATGTAAAAAAAACCGAACCATTGGATCATAAAAAGCAATTAAATAGAAATAAATAGGGACAGTTAAGCTTGTGGTATTTCGAAAGTGGTAGCATTGAGAGAAAGAGATAAATCCACGCAATATGAGCAATTTAACCAGTGTGCAGCAAGATAGCACAGTGTTGGCAAAAACCGATCCGACAAAGTAGTAGACAGTTTTCCAGCGTTACAGTATTTAAAGATGCAAAGTTGAATTGTATCTATGCTCTCCGAATACGTGATAACAGTATCGCTCATCCCGGAACCACTGCTGCAGCTTTGCAAAAACAAGAGGAACCGAAAGAAAAGTTGATATGCAGTATAATGCTATAGCTTCTGTGCTCAGCACCCTCTGCTACTGCATGGTGTTTTTTTGCTGAGGTTTCCAGGGACAGCTAAGCAGACGCATTCTCAGCAAATACAGGCACAAGAATGAATATGCATGGCCATTGTGTTCACACAGTGTCTGTGCTTCAAGACAGCACTATACACTTACTCGTCTTCCGCAGTCGAGTCATCTTCGTGCTTATGCTGCGTCGATGCCATAGCAGTGAATGAATGTGTGTGAGTGTGTGTGTGTGCGGAGTAATAGAGGTCAAAGTGTATGTTATTTTTTTCAGCTGCTGTTGTTTTTTGCGTGTTTGTATCCGTGTAGTAAATAAGAAAAAAGCGCAAGTCTAGGCGCGTTTCTCTTTAATGTCTGTGCTTCTGTGTTGTCGTAGCAACTCACGTCCACAATGCAAGAAATAAAATAGACAAAAACAGAACACGGATTAAAAGGAAAAGGAATTTTAAAAAAAAAGTACACAGCGAAAAAAAAAAAATAAGAAAACAGAGGAGCGCAGAGGTAGAAAATTGTATGAACTTGTAGAGAAGAAAGCAAAAAAAAAAAAAAAAGACAAAACCTTTCTTTGATTGCTTTTGGGCAGGCAAGGAACTCGCAGATGAGGTTGAGGGTAACAAAGAGGGAAGACGTCAATGCTAATACTTTTCAAATTACAGTATCTCGTTCAAAACAGTTGGCTCTTAAAGAAAAGTCGTGTTTGCTTTGCCAAGCAGCCTCCACGCCAAAAGCTAAAGAAACAAGCCGCAAACCCCCCAAACGTGCCGCTCATGCTGATCTACCAAATGAGCAAACGGAGCTGAGCAAGTCAGGGCTGCCAATGTGGCGGTGTGCCTTTAGACACTGCTCTACAAATAAATAAAAAATGCCTAGAAAACACGCGTTCTCATTTTGCTTCTTTGGCCTTTGGCGTCCAGGTGCCACGTCCTTCTCTCCAATAGCATACAACGTCGATCGGGTGGCTTTAATTCTGAAATCCCCCGCAAAAAGGCAGTCCGCGGCCAAGACACGCCATCCCGCCATCGTCCCTTAAATTAGTTGCGTGACCATGTCTCACCAGCCATGTAAATACCAATCTCTCAGATAAAGTCAAATAATACCAGAACAGAGCAATTCAACGGCGCGGCCAGCGCCAGTGAACATAATAAGCAAATAGATGACATGATATAGGAAAGCTAACTAGAAACTGCCGTGCTGACCGGCGCCATCTCAGCAGTCTCGCCTTCTCCAGGAGTCGGGACAGAGCTGGCAACTCCAGATCCATTGTTCATTCGAACGCGCTTACTGGTTGGTTCCGGGGTATCCGCCCGCGAACCTGTCACGCTGCCATTGTCCTTCTTCGAAACACGCGCCTTGCGCTTCTCGCGAGGCTGCCCTCCGCCGCGTGCACCCCTGCCCCTGCCGCGTCCGCGCTGTCGATGCTGCACCCGACTGCGCTGCTCGGCCTCGCGCTGCTGCTCCCAGATCGCTGCCTCAAACATCGAGTCCAGCGCCGCATGCTTTACTGGCTTCACGTAACCTGCTTGTGTGGCGTGCACGTTGGGAGGCGGGAGAGGCACTACCTGACTCCAGATCTCGCCCTCAAAATCCGTCAGCTGACCCATGTCAAGCGCGCCAGGGTAGCCACCATCGCCATAAATCCGGTTTGATGTCTCTTGCGCCATACGCTCCATCAAAAGCCACCCGCTGCGTGCGGCGCTTTCATCATCGGCAGTTTCACCCAAAAGCCACGACACAATCTCCTTCGAGCTCGGCTGGGCGTCGGTCGACAGATCCTCTGAAAGTGCTTCAGAACCCGCTTCTCCCTCTTCCACGGCAGCGGCGGTGTCGCCAGCATTCTTGACGTCGCCACCCGCAATGACAATACGGTGGATTTCGTCTTTCTGCTTGGCGCGCTGGAGAATACGCTCCTCAATGGTTCCACGCGTTATCAGTCGATAAACCATGACCTGTTTTGTCTGACCCAGCCTGTGAGCGCGATCCATCGCTTGGCTGTCGACCGTCGGATTCCAGTCGCTTTCAAAGAAGATAACAGTGTCTGCCGCCGTAAGGTTTATGCCCAGACCACCTGCACGAGTGGTAAGCAAGAAGATAAAGATGTCATCACGCGTCTGCCAGTCCATCACCATGTCGCGGCGGTCAGATATCTTCGACGAGCCGTCCAGACGCAGATAGCTGTACTTGCGGTACGCAAGGTAGTCCTCAAACAGATCGATCATCTTTGTCATCTGGAAGTACAGCAGGACACGGTGACCTTCTTGCTTTAGCTGCATCAGAAGCTTGTCCAGTGCTGCCATCTTGCCCGAGTACCGGATAAGTTTGTCTTTTGACGGCATCCAGATATCTGTCAGACCCTGCGAGAGGAAGGGTCGCGACCAGTCGTTCACCGAGTCCCGGCCGCAGCTGAGACGCTTGGCCAGCGAATTGCGCAGCATCATGTCGCTGTGCTCCCAGGCAGCCGAGCGATCACTGACTACAAGGTCAACCGACGGAGACACGGCCGCAGGCTTGTACGCCGGCGCCACCATACTCATATACGAATACGCAAACTCATTTTGTGTAATTCGCGCAAGCCCAGCAAGATTCGGTGAGACACCCAGATTCCGAGGCGAAAAGACGTTGGTTAGCGCATGCAGCACAGATCCAGGCTGTAACCCCTGCAGCCCAGCACTGCACGTCGGCGAATGCGGCGCATCGCTTTCATTGGCCACGTTTAGAATCTTCCAGAGGCTGGGTGGGCGTGTATCATCCTCGTCAATGGCATCCAGCTGCTGTGACAGCTTGCCATGGAATGCTCCAGTTGCTTGGCCCACAGAAGGCACGCAAAGGCGCAGTAGCGAGAATACGCTTGTCGGTGAACGGTCCTCAGAGATGTGCGCCGGTGACCACAACGAAAGCTTATTCAAAACATCTTGGCGCGTGGTCAGCATGCGCGGCGTCTCTAGAGAATCACGGTAGAGTAGCTTTGGTATTGCAAATGAAACCAGACTGCGCGTCGCGTAGCTGCAAGAGAGTTCGTCGCCTTCGCGCGACAGTGAACCTGTCGTAGGAAAGGTTCCCAGAACAAAGGGGCTGTCGACCTCCGCACGCTCAAAAAGTTCAGGGTGACTACAGACCTTGCGAAATTGCATAACCAGGTTCATCAGGTTTTCATTAGAATCGTCCTTGCCCCCAGGCCCAGAGCCACTCTGTAGATGTTGCAACAGCTCAGTCAAAGAAATCTTGCTCATTAGCCCGCGGTACATGTCCTTCTGCCGCTTTGTCAGGTCGCACTCAACCAGCTTCTCAATCTTCTCGCCCAGTTCGTGTTGCACATGCCGTTTGTTGCGCCGGAGCATAAACGGCTTGAGAATCATATGTAAGCGGAAAAGCTGGTGCTTGTTAAGCATCGACCGGTTCTCCGCATGTGCCTCGATGTCGCGCGAAAACCACTCACTGAATTCCTCATGCGAGTCAAACAGCGTTGGCATAATAAAGTGGAGCAGCGCCCATAGCTCCTGCATGCTGTTCTGGATCGGCGTGCCAGTAAGCAGCAGTCGGTTGCGGCAGTGAAACCCAAGAAGCGTCTTCCAACGCGTCGACGCCGAGCTCTTAATCGCCTGTGCCTCGTCCAACACCATGTACTGCCACTTTACGCGGTTGAGATACGACTCGTCTGTAATAACTAGTTGGTATGAGGTGACCAGCACATGGAATGCAGAGTCCTTGCGCGAAAGACTCTTTGGGTTCCACAGCGACTTGCGCAGTACCTTTCTGTCTTTTGGCGACCCCCAATACGGCAGAATTTTAAATTCTGGAACAAAGCGCGCCAGCTCTTGCTGCCAGTTGTGAAGTGTCGAAGCGGGAGCAACCACCATAAATGGGCCCCAAATATTGTGCGTTTCGGCAAGGTACGCCAGTAACGAGATCGACTGCACCGTTTTGCCAAGCCCCATCTCGTCGGCAAGAATTCCGTTAATGCCCTGCTCATAGAGGTTTCCCAGCCAGTTCAGTCCCTTCAACTGGTACTCCTTTAGCTGGCACATCAGCATGCGCGGCTGGGGAATTTCGGGCCCGCCCAATGTCTGCGGCTCTTGGAAATCCATCGTATCCAGCGCATCAGCCACACTGGCATCCTGCACATCCGCAGAGGCGTCTTTTTCATCGCGCAGCTGCTCTTGCCTGACTCCATCAAAGGCACGCGCTTGTGCTTGCTGCTGCGCCAGCGCATTTTGTGCGCTATGGCGAGCATGCGCAGTTAGCGCCGCATCGTCGGCATTGTCAAAGTCAATGGCCTTAAACTCTGTAGCAGCACCTGCGTCAGTTGCCATCTCCTGCTCGTTTTCTGTTTTCGTGCCCTCGCCAATCTTACTGCCGACAAAGTGGCTGTAGAGCTCAGTTTGAGTAATAAGAAAGTTAAGCTTACGTGCCTGTCTTCGTGCCTCGCGTGCCTCTTCCTCCTGTTTTTGACGCTCAGCCGCCTCGCGCTCAGCGCGTTTGCGCATCTCCCGTTCCTCCTTCTCATACCGTTTCCAGAACATCAGCATCTCGCGCATGCTGCGCCGTGAGCGCATAATAAGCTCCTTGGGTGGCCGCTGTACAAGAACCGGCTGATGTGGATTAAGTTGAACTGTGCGTGTCGGCGCAAGACCGTATACCCGACGCACTTCACGCTGGCATAGTTGTACTACCTTACGCATGTTGGCGTTGCGCACCTGAATATTGGCTACCATATGCCGGTGTGCACGCGGCACATGCTCAATTGCAATATGAGCCCACAAGCTCCTATGGTCGCCACGCTCGTCTTGCTCATAGTAACTGCCAGATCTCGCTGCTGCTGCTGCGGCTGCTCCTTCGCCAGCCAACAAAGCAAGAGGCTCGCTCCCTGCAGATCGTGGCGTGTCGTCGCGACTATACCCAAACTCGTATCCAGTCGGTGATAATGGCCGTGATGGCGGAAAGTAACCCATTGGCGGTGGTCGCAGCGAGTTCCGCGCTAGACCAGAGAGCGGATAGTCCAGATCATCACCATAGCCGTTCTCATAATCTCGATGCCGCGCATGTGTGTGCCCGTTACCACGACTGTCTCGGGAATCCTCCAATTCGCTATAGTTAACGCGGTGATAGCCGTTGTCCAGAAATACTTCATCGTACTCGGGCCTCTCCCCCGTTTTTTGAAAATAATCTCCTAAATACGGACCGTAGCGCTGCACAACATGCTCATGCATCCGCTGTGACTTGCGCTTCGCGCGCTCCTCGTACTTTGCAATTGCGCGGTCTGTGCGTTGCTTGACGTGGTGCACATATGCCTGCACGTTCTCGTCGACGCTATAATCGTCAGCTGGAAGCGCGTGCGCACCAAGGCCATCAACCATGTGTGATCCGGGAACCGCTACATCCTGCTCGGCAGAACTGTCCAACTGGTATCTCCTCTCACCCAGATTGTCTACACTCTGTCCCAACGGAGTATCTTCCTCGTCATCTTCATCTTCATCATACACATACTCGCGGCTGAGCTCAAGCTTCTTGTTATTCCGCAATCTGCGCGGCTGCCGACGGCGCCCAGTGCTTTGCGCGGTACTAGCCGCTGTATATTCTGCAGCATCGTGATCGGCCAATGATGCCTTGGTGGTGCTTCTGCTGCGATGACCACCTTTGGGTGCCTGCCGGCGACGTTTTGAAGGCGGCTTACCCGACTCGTCCACAAGCCTATCGCTAAATTCGGTCTGCGCCGCAAGCGGGCGGTCCTCCTCATCGCTAATAAGTTCCTTTCTTGTTACAGAAGCTTTCTGCGCGTCATCTGCCACGTCCGGGTGGCCGTGTCCCAATGCAGAGTCGTCGTCTGTAACTACAATGGGCTCAGATTGTTTTACTAGTGGCAGATCGGGCAAAATATCGGTAGTATAGCCAACAGCACCTTGTGTTGGTGACGGCGGAGTGCGCATGGCATACGCTGGAAACCTCGTAGCGTCCTCAGCAGTATCTCTGGCGTACTCGTGCCCTCCGCCAGCGCCAGAATCACTTCTAACAAGCTGCGAAATCGACATCACACCAGGTGGCTCTGCAGAATGGGTATTAGGGTAGTAACCCTCGGCTTCAGTGTTATTGTATCCTCTGTCATAGCGCGAGGGTGTAGAATAATCTCCATAGCGTTCGTATGCGCCATGGACCCTATCCTGTCCGCGAGTATCTACCGGTGCATCTGAAAGCAAGGAGGTAATGCCTATCCCCGCTGCCCGCCCAGAAGCAGGACCTCTTTCAACATACGCGCCGCGCTCATCGGCCTATAATAAAGAAAACACAGCGCGCAAACAATCCAATGTAAGTTAGTATCCAAAGTGTTGTGGCTGCAAGTAATTAACAGACACAATAGTAAATTTCGTGCGCGCTTACATATTGATCCATCTCAGCAGGATGTTTTGGTTCAGAGGCGTAAGTAGGGTTTCGCTGAAAAACCTGTGTATGCTTTCCAGGAGCAGGCGAGCGGTAATCAGCGTCTGCTAAATACGACGCGGGAACAGGAGAGCGATGAAAACGCGAGTCCGCTAACCGTTCGCGCATTGCTGGCGAGTCCATCTCTGTACCTCGCCCATACGATTTAAGCTGAGCTCCATCAACCGGCGCCGGCTGTGGGGCCTGATACACTGCATCCACTGGCTGCCCTGCTGCCGGAGGCATGTCGTAAACATACGTGCCCGATGGAGGCGCAGCGTACTTTTGATGAGCATGTGGCGTCTGGTTGGGCGACTGTAATTCATCCGCATGCCTGCGGGAAGAATGTGCAGACGGAGGAACACCCCCCTGCTGGTATTCATAGCGCCTTCGATCGTCATAGTATACTGCAGTAGACGAGGGACGCGTGTATTCAGACGGCACAACATCCTGCCCGTAGGCCGGTGGCGCTGGGTACTCATATTGCTGCCGATAGTAGTACTCGCCAGAGCCTCTATCAGGATAAGTGTATTGCTGCCGGTCATTTGCATAGACAGAGCCATCGTAAGGATCCCTTTGGCCCCTTGCATTTGGGTCTAAATGCTCGTGCTCGTAGTCGTAGTCGTATGCTGGCTGGCGGGAATGTGCTTGCTCGCGATAGTCGTAGCCATCGCGATAGTCCGCGTACTGTGCCGGGCGACCATCAGTATATGCATACTGTTGCTGGGGTGCAGGCTGTGCATAGTCATGCTGGGCGTAGTCATAGCCTCCATCGTACCGCGAATATTCGTTTTGGCGTGGGACCGGCTGATGCTGTGGAGGACTGCCAAAAGCGGCTCTCTGTTGAAAAGTACCATCCGTAGCCATATACGACGACGGAGGTGGCGGTGGAAAAGTGCCATTCTGTTCTGGTACAGGTTCTCGAGCAGCACCAACACCGCCTTCATCACGCGTAGAAAGAAGACTGTTTAGATTGTGTGGATTTGCGGGTGAACGGGACATGTTGATAAACAGAGAGCCAACTACACTTTTAAAAAAGATTACCGCTCAATTAGTTACCCAAAAATAAGTAGAACAATTAGACAAAAAGGTTGATAGAAATTAGATGTGATGCTGTAGTACGAAGTGTGTGCATGCAAGCACAATATTGTATGAAAAAAAAAGAGGTCTTCTAAAATTGCTTCAGAAAGGAGGTGGGGCAAGAAAAGGTTTTTCTGCAGTAACAAGGCAAAGAGAGACAAGGACACGTCCAGGATCTCTTCCTGCAAGAGACAGACTTTAAAAGCGAATAGGAAAGTCGCAGGAAATTTGATCTCGCGGTTTGAGGCGTGGATAATGCGGGTGGGACACATCTGCTGCCCTCTTTCTGCTATTCGCGTTGTATATTCCCTGCGCTCCTCCAACCATCACCCCTCATGTTACAGGCAAGGAGAAGACGTGCCTTCATAAGCGTGTGACTATTTTTCTTTACTCTTCCATTTCCAACTAGGTTTGTTTTAAAGAAAGAAAACCCCCAGGTTCTGAAGGTTTTGAAAACCCGTAAACGCTGCACAGACCGAGAGACAATATGATCTAGTAATACTGACAGTCGTGCACTGGCCTCTTACATCTATACGTACCTGGTATGTGGATGCCAGATGCGCGCGTATCGCAATATCCGCCTGTAGCGCGTGTGCTTTATCCAAGCTCAGCTGGGCGCTGTGCTGCAAATTTGTCTTGCAATACTGTGTGCAATTTGAAACAAACTAATAAGAGTACTGTTTTGAGCAATTAATATTGTTTCGCAGGAGGGAAAGTCAACTAGAGTGTTTTTTTTTCTAGGATGCAGCGAAGAAGGAAAAGGAAAAAAAAGCCGCTAAGCAATTGATTGCAGATGACGCCTGGTGAAACCTCAAACCAACTGTGGTGCCTAAAGGGGGGGGGGTGCCAGCGCGGGTTACACTCTAGGGGCTTTGACCGTGCATGCGGTTTGGGATTTATGATATTTCCCTTCCCCATCGCGTTTAGCGCGTACCTTTGAGGGCGCAAAAAGCCCCGGGGAGTTGTATCAGATGCCGTATTTCTCCTAAAGACAGCTGATATAGTAGATTCTGAGTCTCCAAAAATAATATTAGAAGCGCAACATAACACCAATCTTCTGTAAGACAAAAGTATTTATTGCTATTCTGATTACATTTTTGGATGGCCGAGGTGGCTTCTTGGCGCGCCGCTAACAATCCAGAGGTGGGTTGCATCAGTAGCATGTCAACCGAATTATATTCGTTTTCTATACACACAATGCGCAAAGTAGCTTTGCTAATTATATTTTAAGCCGCTTTATTCTGTAAGGGCACTCCCCGCACAGTGGGCGGGGTTTTCTTTAAACTTGGATGGTTTAAATATTATATTTCATTTTTGGCACTGCTTTTGATATTATCAAAGAAATAAAAACGCAGCTGTCTACAGGAACACTCTCCGACGGCTAGTCTCTAGATCGGCCTTATACAACCATTCGTACTCGCCATTCACCGGATCGTAAAGTCCCTTCTGCAGCCAACGCAGTTTGAGTGTAAACCGCGGCCCGATCTCTTGCAGATCAACGCGCTTGCTGTTCTTAAATACATAGCGGTGTCTGCGAAAAAATATATAATCACGCTGGTTATGAAATGTCACCACTTGTCGTCCCTGAAACTCAGGCACCTGTGGAAACAGCGCGGCAAACATCCTGCCAACTGTGTGTCCCAGTCGCGTGCTAAACTGATTAAGGATCAACTCTGGGTAGTGAGAGGTTGCTCTGGCATGACCCAGTATCTCCTTGCCGCCCTTTATCCGTGTCAGACGAAAGTGTGCTGTTGGCCCTTCAGGTAGATGAATCAGCGTCACGTGTGTGGGTTCCTTGTGGTCCTCAGAAACAACTATTAGATCGGTATACTCGCGGTTCTTACAAAACTGGATAATCTGTTGCAGCGCAAACTTGCTGCCGCGCTTAACATATTCCAAGTTCGGCACAACCGACACCAGCTCTTTTACAAAGTTCACCGTTTGTTTTCCCGCTTTGGGTGTCGTTGTTATCAACACCTTTGGGGCCTGCCCGTTAAAGTATTGTGCAAATTCGTCCTCCTCTTCCTCCTTGACAACTTCGTCGTCCGCATCAGCAACTACAGCCTCATCAAACTCTCGTGTGTTCTCCTGTGTGGTAGGCACATTCTCCCGCAGTCGTGCCTCGCGCAGCTCTGGGTTTTCAGCCTCCTCTTTTTTGAGTTCCTTTCTTCGCAACCGCTTGGCTTTACCCTTCTCTATGCGCTGCTTCTCGTACACCTGGCCACGCTTGACCTTGTTTTTAATTTCTGATGTTGCAATATTATTCATTGTTTGGTTTTAAGCAGCTTAAATCGAGAAAACATAGACACATCAGGCAAAAAGGTCTTCAGCAGACCACAGGCAACTCAGCTTGCTGGCAAAAAAAAAAAAAATTGTTACATGTTGATCTGGTGATTAGATTGTCACCGCTGACCACCACCACCACCAAAACCGCCCATCATCTGTTGCATCATTTCTTGCATGTTGCCTAGACCACGCAAACCACCACCAGCGCCGCCGCCGCCCATCATCTGCTTCATCATGTTCTGGACACCACCCATACCGCCCATCTGCTGGATCATCTTCTGCATTCCACCCATCCCTCCCATTTGCTTGAGCATGTTGGGATTCATGGCTCCAGGGTTCTTGGCCATTTGCTGCATGGCGGCCGGGTTCATCTTTCCAAGCATGCCCTTTGGGCCGCCCATTTTCTTCACAATCTGGCCAAACTGGCGATGCTGGTGCAGCAGCGCCTGGATCTCAACCGGTCGCACGCCCGAACCCCGGGCCACGCGGCGCAAACGGCTCTCGTCTTCAAAATACTTTCCATCACTATTAAGCTCAACCTCTGTCATGCTGTCAAAGACGCTCATATAGCTGCGCAGGCGGCGTGTGCTCTCATCTGCGTCAAAACCCTTCATCATCTCCGGCGACATTCCCGGAACCATGCCCATGAGCTTGTTCAGCGGCCCCATGTTGAGAATGTTCTGCAGCTGATCGCGCATGTCCTTAAGCGTGAAAACTCCCTTAGCCAGATTTTTCATCATATCCTCGTTCTTTTCGAGATGCATATCTTGTACGGTCTCGACCAGCCCGCTGATGTCGCCCATGCCAAGCATCTTGCTGACAAACGGGCGCGCAGAGAACTGGTCCAGGTCGTGCACGTGCTCTCCAGTGCCAATAAACACAATCGGGCTTCCGGTAGCAGCAACAGCGCTGATAGCACCTCCACCCTTGGCATGGCCGTCCATCTTTGTTATTATAATCGACCCAATATCTACCGACTCCTTGAACGCGCGAGCCTGAGAGTCGGCAGCTTGGCCGATTGTGCCGTCCATGACAAATATTGTGTTGTCAGGCTTAATGGCGGCCGCGATCTGCTCCATTTCGGCAAAAAGCTCGGTCTCCTGTTTGTGCCGGCCGCTGGTGTCGACAATAATCAGCTCAAACTTGCTGTCTTTAAACTGAGCAACGCCATCCATGGCAATCTGCACGGGGTCCGCCTCCGCATAGCTTCCGTAAAAGGGTATGTGCGCGCGCGACGCATTCTGTTTCAGCTGGTCAAACGCGCCAGCACGAAAGGTATCTGCACAGACAAGTCCGACCTTCATGCCTTTGCGCTTGTAGTACGCAGCCAGCTTTGTACAAGACGTTGTTTTACCACTGCCTTGCAACCCGACAAACATGATAACGTTTTGCTTCCCTTTACGCGGTTTCCATGGCTGCACGCCAGGGTCGACTAGGCTACAGAGCTCATCAAATACTGCTGTCTGAATAACCTTGCGCTTGTTGCCGCTTGTGGCGAGTGCGTCCATATCCACTCGTTTTTTGACATTCTGCCGCAGCTTGTGTACCAGCATCACATTGACATCGGATTCAAGTAGTGCTCCGCAAATCTCCCGTAGAAGTGCATCCACTGCCTTCTCGTCGATTACTGGCTCCTTTGACAGCGCCTGAAGCGCACTGGTGATGCGCGTTCCAAGCTCATTCAGCACCATTATCCTGCTATTTTAGCTGAAATGGCAATTGATAAAGTAAAAAATGTTTAATTAAGAATTAAGACGGGAAAGCAAGTGCGAAAAAAGCAAAACTGAATGTACCAACAAGAATTGGAAGGAAGCATTTAAACCCTCCGCCTACAGCAACCGCGTCCAGTCATTTACCACGTGACAGGATAGCCATTTTACACGACAACGCTGCGCACAACAGTGCCGTCGATCCACTGGCCACTGGGGTGCTTTGTAAAACCAGCAGCCCACTCGTCGCTGTCGATGGTCTGCGTGACGTCGTAGACCGTGGCGCCGCGTACAATGGTCTGATGCACTAGGCCGTTACACGGGCGCTCCTGGTAAGGTGTCAGCTTGTTGCGGAAGTGTAGTTTGTCCACAGTAATGTGGTTTTTCTCCTCAGGGTCCCACACTACAAAGTCAGCGTCAAGACCAACAGCAATCCGGCCCTTGCGGTCGGCAAGACCCGAGTGCGCAGCAGTGCGCTCACATATCAACCTCACAACATCCTGTAGACGTAGACCGCGCTTTCGGCCCTCAGTCCACAACAGCGGCAAACCGATTCCAACCGAGGCAATACCACCCCAAGCCTTGACAAAGTCTCCCTCAACGACACCCGCGCCGAGATTTCCGCCACAGCACGGATGCAGCTTCAGGTCAGGCGTGCAGGGCGAGTGGTCTGAGACCACAATGTCGATGGTGCCGTCAAGAACAGCCTCCCACAACAAGCTGCGATTGGCTTCGTTGCGAATCGGCGGGCAGCACTTGTACTCGGTGCTACGCGAGGGCACGTCTTCAGCGTTGATAGTGAGATAGTGGAAGCACGTCTCGACAGTCAGCGGCAGACCCTCAGCCTTGGCCGCGCGGATTGCCGGAAGCGCGTCGGCCGCTGACAGATGTACTATGTGGCAGGGGACGTGCGGGGCAAACTCGCGGCACATCTTGATAACCAGATCGATGGCTTTGACTTCCATGTTTGGTGGCCGCGAGCTGAGAAAGGTCTCGTAGTCTGTTGGATCCTTCGCCCCGTCCACCGTAGCGCCCGTATCCATTTCCGCGTGGAATAGCAACAGCCCGTTTTTCTTTCTGAGCTCAGTCATTGCAGAGCGCAGCTGATCTTCGTTTACAGGCGGGAACTCGTCAACGCCGCTGTCGCACAAAAAGCATTTAAAGCCGCGCGCGCCAGCCTCGAGCATTGGGACAAGATCCGCTGCATTGTCTGGTACAACACCGCCCCATGTGCCAACGTCAACCCACATGCCATCTTTAAAGCTTTCGCGCTTCTGGTCATACGCGTCGACTGTGATCGTCGACGGGATGCAGTTCAGTGGCATGTCGATGATGGTTGTGACGCCACCGGCTGCTGCTGCGTGCGACGCTGTGACCACACCTTCCCATTGCGTGCGGCCTGGCTGGTTGATGTGTACATGCCCATCCACAATGCCCGGCATCAACAGCTTCTCGCCAGCATCAAATATATCTGCTGCAGGTTGATACTCCCTTTCAATCCGCGACACCTTGCCTGCCTCGTCGACGTAGATAGTGGCTGGCCCAACCTCTGCAGCAGAGTCAAGCAGCACCCGCATGCCTGTGAACGCTTTTTTCTGACTCATGACGGTGGAATGGGAGATGATCTTACCCAATAACTTTTTTGAATACCTTAGAGTGTATGACAAATGCCTTGAACAATAAAACAACACAAAATCGAAATCGAGATGAAAAGTGCGCCATTTAGAGTCAGCGTGGAAAGTGCGGCGAATTTTACACACGCCCCCCGCCCTCATCATCCACCTTTAGATTAAAAAATGTGATACCCCATCCAAACACTCTTACATAATAATAGGTGAGCAATCTATGAGACCGTAACTACAAGGCGCTGAGTTCGCTGATCTGTCCTTGGTTGGTTTGATCACACTTGACCCGTTTATCCACGCCCTTACGTTCAAGCCACTCCTGGTTTCTCTGTTCGACAGGAGCCGCGCGTCTGCGCTTGACAATGGGCACGTACCGCTTTACATTACGAACTATGCCGCCTCCCAGAATAGACGACTTTTGCACACGCTGTTCTGCCTCTTCAATATGCGCAAGGCAGTTAGACCACTGATCCCTCTTCGGCTCCGAGCTAACATCCTCATCTGGTTCGACTAGCGCGGGGACCTCAGTGGTGCGTAGGTTGTGTAGTAATCCACTACAAAGCACTGACCTTGTGTTCAGCTGTCTCCACGTCCGCAGTATCGTGCGATCGAGCGTCGTCATGCTTTGAAGTTCGCGGCCCGCACTGCGCGTGTAGATCCAACGCACGTCGTTTTCATTGAACGTACAGTTGGCCAGCACGAGCGGCGTATCACACGCCATCTCGTACTCGGGCTTTCCATTCATATTCGTGACGTCCAACATCTTGTCTATTATATCAGCGTCTTCTAGGCCCTGCCCAACTGCAAAAAGCATCGCTACCATACAGCGTACTTGATGCCAGAGAAATGCTGTGCCACGCAACTCTAGTTGCCACCACCGGCCTTCGGGACTAGCAGCATCCCCGACATACGGCACCTGAGATGACACCGGGACAATTGCAATCTCTTTGATCGTCCTTTCAAAGTTCGTTATCTGCTTTGCCGGGTCCAGGCGGCAAAAGTTGCGAAAGTCGTGCGTTCCAAGAAATCTGCGCGCCGCCATCTGCATCACCTCAATGTTGAGCCCCTGCTCGCTAAAGTAGTACTTGTAGAACCGCGACGTGCATGAAAACCGTGCGTTAAAGTCTACGCTCACTGGAGACCATGCCAGTATGCGGATTTCAGGCGGAAGGTGCTTATTCAGCATGCTCGCATAGGGCAGCTCGCTCTCAATAGGCGGCAACAAGACTGGCTTGTTGTCATTGAAGATGTCTCGCGTCACCATCTTGCTTTTCTCGCCGCCCTCCTCCTCAATTGCGGCCACTTCTTCCTCTGTGATAAAGCTCCCCGACGATCGGACATACAGGGAAACAACCTGCCCAAAGCTGCTAACACCCCGGTCAGTCCTGCCGCACCGCGAATAGCCACATGTAGACTCGCTCATAATAAGCCCACAGCTTGCCATGGCCCTGAATAGCACTCCCTCCACCGTCGGATACTTCTCATCGAGTTTTTGTTTTTCCGCCGACTCAAGCACGTTTCCCTGCCGTGCCAGCCCGTAGTAGGGCCATCCAAAATAGCTAAATTTTAATGCAATTTTGCGCTTTGGAAGCTTGTCAAAGTCAAAATATGTTTTCCGAATCTTGCGCTTACGTGGAGTTGCTTCTGACTCTGTTGCGACTCCAGTGGTCTCTGACATGGTCGTCGTAGTTCCCAGCACCGGTTCAGATTGAGCTTCTGGAAGATCAGGTCTTTTTTGATCACCCACCAGCTTGTCTAGGTCCTTTAGCCTCGCAACCAATGCTTCCTTAGTCCAGCTCTCGTAATCCGTAGTTGGCAGTATATCCTCCATCGCTAAATCACTGAAGCTATGCACAGAACGCCTAAATAAATTTCTCAAATATATACCTGCTAGGGTGCCTTCTTTGTGCGCAGTCCACAAGGAGGACAGGTTTCGCATCAACTATCGCAGAAGAGGAACAAGATTTGACATGTTACTTCAAACGCAAAAGCCATCCAACTGTCAAAAAAAAAAAAAAGCTTATACTTTAAGGATCGAAAGCGGATATTGTGTCTGCGATGCTTATGGCCCATGCTCCAGTTGCAATACCCGCGCTTTCTGATTGCGCTCGCG